>JAFFZH010014777.1:0-117874 GCA_018420115.1 Euura saliciscinereae
GAAAGATTAGCGAATTCATTTGACATGAAAAAAAAATAACGTCACCAGGAAATTTGTTAAACAATGATTTGTTTAAACAATTTGTTGATAACTTTTGAGCATTATTATTATTGAAAATGAATACTCTTATCATCTTGATTGTGGTTGATTTTTTTCCGATTTTTATCTCATCTCGAAGTACTCGATATTGACGACGAGACTCACTTTTGGTTGAGACCTATACATCCTTAATTTTCAAATTCCCTGTTAATCCATAATTTGTGCAAGCTCTATTTCAATTCTAATTCAAATCAAATTGATTCTTATCAATTTTATACATTTTCAGTTAATTCGCATTATTCTAATTATTATTGCCAATCGCCTTATTATTATTCTGTTAAAATAATTATTCTAATGATCGTTATTGAATAATGAAAAAAGTCATACCTGACACCTGCTTCAGGGGTTGAGGTCGCCTTTTGTATAATTCTTTCTCTTTCGTGATCTCATCCCCCGCATCCCCCTTGTTGGACTTATATACGTGCTCTCGATATATCGTAGGGATCACTAGCCCCCCAACACAATGCACAATAAAAGAGCATTAGTTGGCGGCTTTGTAGCGATTCGTTGGGCACAATAGGCGGATTCCTCTCGTTCTCGTTCTCCTTCTCTAATCGTAGAAACGAAACGAGTGCAGAGCACACTTCACGCGGATATCCAACATAGAGGACCTTGCTCGAAAGCACCTGGTAAACAACAAGACAAAGCCGAATTTTCCTCACCTAGTTTACTGCCTTTTTCTTTCTTTCTCTCTTTCTGATCTACATTTTTTTCTCTTTACTTTACTGTAATTCAAACACTGAATCAATAATTCTATAATCGTTCTCAATCATTTTCAAACTATTGAATATATATTAATTGTAAGATTATATTGGAAAAAAAGTACTAATTACCTGATCAGTGATCATCATCTTCATAATTTTGATGAGGGATATTTAATATTGTTATTACTCAAATTTTACAATTATTGACAATGCGATATGAATTATATATATATATGAACCAAATATTTTTTATTCACATGTACAAATAAAATCACTTTCATACATTATTTTCCGTTAATGATTTATATCAGTAGTTTAAGTCATTTGGGATCAAACAGAATCGTGAAAATTTATTGAAACCGTGGTTACGAACCGGACGTGGACCCATATTTTGATGTTGACGTATAAATGTTACGTTTCTTTGATTTTATACAATCAAATAAATAAAATTGTTTTATGATGTATCAATAATTATCATCAATTTCATTAGATTCAATATAACGAAAAAAAAAATTCCAGCTGTAAAAACATTCTACATTTATTTATACGAAAGCATGTATATAATCGGAAAAATATAGGCTCATCTCGTACAACCCTCCGATATTTCCAGACAATTTTCTTTTTTTTCTGATAAAAGATCTCATCAATTAGGCGTGGAAGATCGAGAGTAGAATGAGAAAACAAAAAAATTGACAAACCTCATAAAGTTCACGTAATTGATGTATGTAAATTAAATGCACGCATAATATAATTGAGATATGATGGTAATGAATCGATTCGAACATTTAATTATAGTTACATTATTACAGACATGTTTGATACATTTGTTACATAGTTTATAACCAGAGGCGAGAGAAATTTGAAATAAAAAAAAATTAAAAAAAATGGGACAATATTCGCTCTGAATTTTATATGGAATTTTTTCTAGTCGTATTATAGTCGTTCTTCAAAATTTCACCATAGCTTAATGTATGTACATTGCGCATACGTTAATGATGTGTGTGACCTAATGTAGCATATAAGTATACATGTTTCATTTGTCGTAGTTTTTTTTTCTGTTTATCTTATTTTACGTAATCTACCGATTTTACACAGTGGTCCAGACTGCATGCCGTAAAAATCATTACGCAACGTAATTTATAAACTTTTATTTATACATATATATTATATATTATTCATTCAATACATTATTTCGACTAAAATAAGACCAAAAAAAAAAAAGTTTTAGTCCAACTGACATATTAAAACAAATCAAAAACCTTCGTGTTTTTTTTTTTTTTTTTTAAAATGAATCGTAATAAATTCTAATGAGTAAAAAAATTAGGCACATAAGGATACTGACGAACATTTACCTACTAAATTGGCAAATTTTTTTCCTCCGTATTTTTAATTTATCATGAAAACCTATGAAGAAAGAGGCTATTTCTGGCTGAACGAAAAGAAGAATAAAAAAATTGCAATAATTATGTACAAAGTTGGCTTTCAATGTTCAGAATATAGACAAAAAATAATAGAACGATAAATAAATGAGACTAGAAATTCTATTACTTGAGCAACGTATGAAAAAATTGATGAAAACATTATTTGAAATTATTATCAATTCTCCCATCGTCGAATCATTATACAGGCCATAATTATTACACTTGTTTAACAATTTATTCGCTGATCGGTACCAAAATTTTAGAATTAAAACAAAAAGATATAGTGAGCGAGATTGAATCGATCTTTCGTAAAAAAAAAAAATGACTGACTCCTCAAAATGTACAAATAAATATTGATACACTCTGCTTGAGATCAGTTAAAAAAATCATCGTCATCGAAGGGATCGCTTTCTCTGACAAAAATATTAACCGATTCGGACTTTTTAATGTACTGATCAGACTTGATTTTTCCACCACCACCGCATTTATACTGTCTAGAATTCTTCAAAGGCAGAGTGGTCGCGCGTTCGGGAACACTGTCCTCGAGTTCCGACTTGAAGGTAAAAGCGTCATCGTCGAACCTCGGGTCACCGTTGAAGAAGGAGTCCCGTCCACTGTCTTCGGACACGAACCCATCGACCGAAAGCGCGTCCTTCGTGTCCCTCGGCAGTTCTTCAGGCGTGGCCTTGAGGTCCGAACCGAGTCTCTGACGGTCCGACGTGTCGCTCGAGACGCTCGCCGTCGGGGTGAGGTCGTCCTCGAAGGGCGAGTGCCGGTAGCTTCTCTTGTACGACCTCGGCTCCCTCCGCAGCGCCTCCTTCGCCCCTCTCGGGCTCAAGGTCACGGGGTCGGCGAGCTTTGGCTCGGCTTCCGAGGCCAGACGCGAGTCACTTCCCGGTACGAAAGGGTCGGCCGAAGGTTCCACGTTTTCGAGACTCTGGGTGAAGTCATCCTCGAAGGGAGAGCCCTGAGACTTCGTCTGCGACCTTGCCTTGTGTCTGTTCATCCTCCTCCGATGCAGAGTCTCGCTTTTGGTCACAGTCGCTTCCGGTCCGGACTCTGACCAGCAGGGTCGTTCCACCCATCCGTCAAACTTCTCCCTCTCTCTGTCGAACTCCTGGTCGCTACCCCAGTAGCTCTCGCGGCTCCTCGACCTGTGGGGTCGGTGGTAGGGGTCGGAGTCGTTGTCGCTGCACTCGGACCTCGATACCGTGTACTTCGGTCTAGGATCTCCGTAGATCACTTCGGCGTTACGGCTCTCGGTCGCGCTGTTCGGACGCTTCGGCCACGGCCTCTTCCTCGACGAGTACCTGGGCGACTCTTCTCCGTGCTCGACCGCGTACTCGTCCTCCCAACCGGGTGGCGGATAGTCGTGAGAGCGCTCCCTGTTGTCCCTGCAGTAATGGGGCTCGTGGACCCTGTAGGGTTCCCTAGGGTCCCTGGGCTCCCTCGGTTCCCTCGGTTCCCTGTATGGGTAGTCGGTCTCTGGTCCTCTTCGCCCCCAGAACCTCCCTTCCTCTTCTCTGCACCGTCGTCGTTCGTACTCGTTCGACCACCGTCTGGCCCACCTCTCGTCGTCTTCGTACCCCATGCTCTCCTGAGAGCTGAACCTGTCCCTGTCTTCCTCGTTCCAGAGCATCATTCTCCGTTTTCTTTCCTCGTCGTACGAGGGATGGTCGTGGGACCAGAAGCCCTCGCGTTCTCCGCTCCAAGGTCGCTGCTTCGTCTGCTTCGGCCTGCACTTCCAGTGCGTGGTGCTGTTGTACGGCTCCTCTTCCTCCTTGTACGGCATCTTCCTGGATGAGTATCTCGGTCCCCGGTGATCGTCCTCCCACCTTCCGTCCTCGTGCCATGGTGACGGGTCTCGGGAAGATCTGTGGCCTGTTTTCCCCCATGGAGAGCCTCTGGCCTTGCGTCCCGCCCGGTCTCTGAAGCTCCGGTCTTTGTCGGTTGGCCCGGTAGGGCTACCGTGGTCGTAGTAGCCTCTGGACTCTTCGAAGCCGGCTTGGTGTCTGGGTGGCGGTTTTCCCCCGGGTCTCCAGAACCCGTCGTCCCTCGGTCGTCCGTTGCTCCCTTCGCTCTCCTCTTCGTCTTTCCACTCGTTGTCGCTGTCGCCAGAGTTCCGGTTCGGGGCTGGTTTGAAAGGGGGCGAAACCTTCTCGTTGAATTCCTTTCCGTCAGGTGACCACGGCGAAGTTCCACCGACCGATCCAGGACCATCGCCGGATGATTTGTCCGAGTGGAATACCGTCGAATCGAACTTCGCCCAGCTGGGATCGTCCTTGGCCTCGTCCTTCTCGATCTTAGGCTCTGCGAGTGGGAAGGGAGAAAAAGTATCCTCGAAGCCTGAAGCAGACGTCGTAGATTTTAACGCGGTATCCTGACCCCCTTTTCTGTTCGTTTCGCTGTTCAGCATCTTTATTTCTTCGAATATGTCCATGACATCGGCTTTCACCTCTTCTTCGTTGTTACGGCTCAGGGACTTCTTCGGACTCGGTACGGAAGTTGACAGCGGCTTCGAGAACAAACTCATCAGATCAATACTCGCCAGAGGTGGTTTCGGCACTGGAGAAGAACCGCTCGTTGTTTTATCCTCCTCTGCGACGTTTCCACAATTTTCTACGGTCTCGCCGATGATTTCCCTCAACGCCGCGTATCTGTCGCTCGACGACATTGTCGTAGACTTTATTTCTGAATTTTCATTGTTTTTCGCTTCCTCCTTCTGTTCTGGTTCGTCGGTCTTTTCCATTTCCATTTCCTTCTCATTCTCTCCGAGCCTATTTTCCTCCTCTGTCTCTTCGTCGAGCTTGTTGTTCGCCACATCTTCGACCTCTGATTCAGCGTCCTTGAGTCTCTCGGGTTCGACAATATCCTCGTCTTCTCCTTTCGATTCTTGAGAATCTGTTTTCTCGTCTTCTTGCACGGATTCTGGGGAGGCGTTCGTCACCTCTTCGACGTCATCGAATTCAGGTTCAGTCTTCGGCGAGGCTTTATCGATCGGTGGTAAATTCACCGTAAGGTTACTCATCGGAAACTTGGCCTCTACGATCTCGATTTCGACGGTATTCGGTGACTCCTTAAGTTCCTCTTCGACTTCCGGTTCCTCAGTTTCGGACTCTCGCGGTTCGGCCTCACCCTGAGGCTCCTCTTCCCTCTCGCAATCTTCCTGATACTCCTGTTTCTGTTGTTCGAGTTCCAGCAGTTCCCTGAACACCGCGTATTTGTCGTACGAATTCTCCTCGGTCTGTTTCATCCCCTGATCGAAGTCTGCCTTGAAAAGTGGTTCGCTGTAAACGTTCGAGGTCTCCACAGTCTTTTTCGCTTTCGGTTTAGCCGGTATTTCCGGTTCCCTGTCCTTTCCGCCGTTACAACGGTCGCTCTCGTTCGCCGTGAGCGTAGCCTGCAGACACTCGGTGAGCTGCTGGAGCGTCAGACTGGTCAATTCCGAGATACTCATTCCCAGAGAATTCGCCACGTCACCAAGATTCCTTGAGGTCAACTGGCTCAACGTCATGTCAAGTGGCGGTTTCGCCTTCCTGGCCTCAGCCGAAGACGTGGTAGAGGAATTATTCTGCAGCAACGAAGATATCGTCGTCGGGGTCGGAGAGGTGAACGCGTCCTCAAACTTGAAGACTGGGAAGCTCGCTACGAGCTCCGACCTCTTCGGCACCTGGGGTGGAGGCGGGCTGAAATCGTCGTCGAATCTGTTTCTGAAGTCTTTTGCCGGACTCTTCCGGAGGTCCTTCCTCGTCGGGGACGGCGAGGCTTCGGCCCTCTCGATAAAATCGTAGTGGAAGTGTCCGTCCGAGTGCGGAGGCCTCGGCGGTGGTTTTATGACGCTCCTTCCGCCCTGTTTCTTCGGCGGAAGCGGCGGTGGGTTTATCAGAATGCTTCCAGCCCCCCGCGGAGGGGGTTCAGGAACGATGTCCATCTCTGCGCTGGAGCTCGAGAGCCTAGAATTAGCGTCCGACGAGCATGACCTGAGCGGCGAAGCCGGGGAATCGTTGTTCGAGGTGAAATCGACGGGAAATGGTCTGTCTATGGACTGCGCCCTGCCAGTAGCGGCGAGATCGATGTCGAATTCTTTCTTCCTCACCGACTGCAGGTATTTTTTCGGACTCGGGAGTCTGACAAGGGAACTCTGAACGCTTTCCGTCAAATCCTTGTCCATTTTGGTCTTCGGCATCGGGGCTTCTTCGGGCGGTAGAGAGACCGAGAGTGGCTGGTGATGAAGCACCCTCGGAGAACTGACCCTCCGAGCCCTCGGAGAATCGTTTTTTACCACGGGCATGTCGATGCCTTCGAACTTGTTGAAATCTGCGAAATTATCGTCCTCGAAGCCGTCACCGAGACTCGCCAGCGGCGCCATTTGGACTGGTACCGGCTCCAGGGGGTCGCAGGGGAGGTTGAAGTTGGTCGAAAACGTATCGCCGGATGTGGTGCTGACCAAATCCTTCAACACTTTCTTCGGAGGGTTCTTCAAGTGCTGGAAAAAGTCCTTCTTGTCTACGTAAGGCTTTATCAACCCCGTACCCAGCGGGTCCAGCTCCGTGAACACGTCGATTGGGGGACTCTTACGTAACGTCGGCGTCACGCTCGAGGAACGCTAAAACGAGAACCGCATGAAGATTAATTTTACCTCTTTTCAATGAGAATCATGAAAGATTAGTTAAAACTTACGCATTCTCTCTCCTTGTCGCCTGAGGAATTGGCCGCTTTCATAGCAAGGCTCGTAAGTTCTCCCTCGTTGAATAGATTCTCAGTTTCCTTATCGAACCAATGAACTGATCCCTGAGGCGGTGGGGTTTTGCTTGGCAGAGTCGTCGCCGGACTGGAAGTCGACGATGCCGTTGCCGGTACGCTCTGCTGACGTTCCGGATGTCCTCTTTTGCTGGAAGACGGAGGCGGCGGCAGCATTGGTTGAACGTTTTCTCTCACCTGAGACATTTCTGACAACTGATTGAAGAACCGTGTCGTTAATTAATCACGGCCTAAACAGAAGAGACAAATAATGAGGAAATGGTGAGAGTCTCACTTTCATGTTCGCGAAAGAATCTCCGAAGGGATCAGTCTCGAAAGGGTCTTCGGAAGGCGGTCTTGGATTGTCGGGTGTGATCTTGTCCATCTGATGAATTCCCTGCTGCAGTGATTTCAGCTCAAACTGAAGATCCAAAAGGTCGGCTATCACGCCACCTTGGACCTCAGTCTTTCTCTCAGCTGGTTTTTCGATCTCTGAGTTCAACGCCCTGATGCGATGAGCGACCACTTCGCTTCCGGCGGCACCCTGACCAGGAAAACCACAGTAATGATACACTTTTGCGTGTCAACGATTACTCGAAGACTGAACAACGGAGAAAGGCAGACGCAAAAAGTTCAAGAATCAGCACTTGACCTTGCTGTAGTCTATCGGTCATGACCTTTCGCTTATCGCTGATGCAAAAACAAAGAAGAAAACGTCCTTTCGGTCTATCAGAGTTTCTCTTCACAGGATATAGCAGCTACCATTTTTACGATCAGTTGATTGATTAATTGACAGGTTTTTTTTTTGTTCAAAATATGAAAGAATCACTTGATTTTAATTTCAGAGAACTACACAGTGGTAAGATCGTGGTGAAAACTCGCGAAACACTGACGTTCGTTGATAAATTTCTACACAGCTGACGTTTCCTTCTACCGATAAAAATACTTCTATAATTAGTACGAGTGATATCAATGCGGGTATAGTGTGTCTAGTGCCATAGTGGTCGGAGATTAGAAATCATCCAACGTAGAAGTATTTCAATTGGTCAGTTTGATCACCAAACGAGGTTTTAATGCGGTCTTGTAATTATAATAATTACTGCGTCAGATATGCTAAATGCTCGTTGACATACCACAAACATGCTTTGATTGATGAAGTTTAGTTATTTTCTTGAACAGTACAAACTTTTGACTCGTGTTGTTCTTTTTTTTCACTCACCTTCGTGTCAGGCGCCGGTTCCACGAATATTCCGCTGCGGAATTTGATCGCATTTTGTTCTATGTGTTGTTTAGCAAGCTCGATTTCTTTCTTCTTTAATTCGAAAACCACTTGGAAAAGATCTCGCATCGCTAAAACGACCTGAAAGAACAAAGATAACACCGAAATCCACACACGCTGCGATTAGTTACGGTATTTTAATACGAATTACGAAACTACTACGCATTACTGCGGTAACTCTATCCATTGTGAAATTACAGCTCGTGTCGGGTGTCCCGCTTGTATGCAAATCTAACTTCAGTTTTCTACGTCTGTCGGAGTTTTCAGCTAATATTCCCATTCAAACTTGCTTTGAATTTTATTTTTTCATCAGGAACTATATGAATGTGGTCAAACTAATTATTTATCGATTTTTATTGACCAAATTATCATTTAATTCGCTATACCACGTTACTTAGAACTCCTCACATGTGTTTAATATGTACGTAATTCGCACAAGTATGATACTGCACTTGACGAAACCGCTTCACTTTACTGCGCCGCACTGTGTTAATTAACCAGGTCAGTTGTAGACTGTCACCTGGTCAAGACTGACCCCGCAAAAGTAAAACAAATACTCGTCAACTCGTTGTGCCTACTCTTCGCTCGACCGTCTGCGAGTACAGTTACCGTTCTTTCTGCTTATTCGCTAATATTCTTGCGTGAATAATTCATACGTGTGTGTGTATGTGTCTGAGAGCACTGCAATTCTACAGAATGATTCAGAACTCATACACAGAAAAACGAAGACAGAATTAAAAAAAAAAGAATCGTTCTATCATTTATTGCTAGTGCCAAGAGACAATTTCATCTGCGATTCGATCTTTCATTAATTGGCATATGCGTGCAAAAATCCCCATCCTGGTCAGATTCTCCACGTGGTCTTAGGTTTAAAAATCGCCAATGAAATTCGAGAAATTGTCTTTTTTTGAATTAATGCTTGTACTGCAACCATTTGGAACTAGAGTTGAACGATCCTATTACGCGATAGGTAGATATTAAGTCGTTAGTCGCGTTTAATGAACCATTGAATGATAACACCGGAAATATAGAACGCAGAAGACAAAGGAAAAACATTCATCAACCCGAAGTGGAATCCGAGTTCGTTAATTTTGGGAATAATTCACAGTTACTTGAATACGGAAAGAGAAATTCCGTCGAATTCTCGACTCGTGAATAAGCGCATTACTGAGTGAACAAGAACGGTTTCGTTCGGTTAACGATCACCGATTCCATCATTAAATTCTACTAAAACTTGGCTTTGGCGACTTGGTTCAAAAAGTCGAGACATGGAATGAATTTTGTTCGCTATTTAAACGAAAACCCACATGCCTGTATTATCTACGAGAATAATAATTGCATGAGATGAAATCAAGGATAAGATTGGTCAACTCGGTTCTTCCAGCGATCGCCTACACGAGAATTAATTCTCGCCAACTGGCAATTCACATAATCCGAAAATTACCGTGCGGGAAGAAACAGACGAAATTTCAAATCTCCCAACCTTCGATAATCCACAGATTAATTCGATATTCAAGACCTATGAGGAAACTTCAGACCATCTTCAAGGCGTCGGAATTTTTTCTATCTACCAAATTACTGGCACATTATATATCTGACATTTCCGTCTACCAGATGCATGTACGGCCCGCAAACAACGTGGGAGTAAAGTACCTACTCCCAGTTTCAGTACCGAGTAGCTTGATACTCCGAATCTAGGCCAGATTGCTGTCTTACGTATAGCACATATGTAAAAGGACGTCGATCTCTTTACCTCACCGATAATTTGAAAAATTGATACGGAACACGATCACGAGCTTTTGTCGGAAAAAATCGTATCGACACATGTAAATGGGGGATAAATTTGATTGGAATAAAAACGGTTAGAGCCTGTCAAACCGATTGCAGCACATGTGGTGAAAATTCGTTGGCGCAATTCGCAAATTGACAGATTTAAAAAACGATATGGATAGACGCCAGCTTGATATATATATAGATAGGTATATGAAATTGATTTCAACTTGACGAAGTGAAGTTAGATACTGGTACAACGCTCACTCGACTCCGTCGGAGTGAAGCCAGTCGTTTATAATCTGTGAAACCGAAGCAACGAAGCGAGAAAGCGAGACAACGACTCGTCCAGAATTCAACAACGTAATGCAATTATTTGCATATGTACCCCGACCCTTGTAAGCTCCCACCGATTCTGACGGTTCAAGGGTTCCCTCCCTCTACTCATCCTGTAGGACGAGGCCGCGTCCACCCCACAGATTATATTGGTTCCCTGAATTGGGCAAATATCATTTCGCGCCTCGAGATTCTAGAGGGTAAGGACTCGGTATAATGAGCAGATCTTCTTCTTCTTCTTTTGTTTTTTTGTCACTTTACCTGGCTGGCAGCTTTGTCCGTTTTTATGCCAAAGAAGCGATGACCCGTGTCTGGAGAACCGAATATGTAACCAAAAGCTCGAGAGTCGCTCATGTCCTGGGCTATGAAGGATATCTTGTGGACCGGATGATGGTAGAGACAGTCCTGATGAAAAAATTGAAAAATTTTATTCAGTTTTTCTCGTCTATGAAAGTGCGGGGATTTTTTCAACTGTATAACTAAGACACGACGATATTAACTTACCGTGATTCATATAGGTACATTCTTCTGCAAGACAGAGAGCTGTGCAGCCATGCAAGGTGCCGCAAAATCAATCCAATGCTATAAAAATTGTAGCGAAACTAAGTGGTTTTTTGTTTCTCAAATCTTCTAAGACGTCACTGAGGTGACGGGTGCAGCGGGTATAAAATTGAACGAATCATATAGAAAACTAGATAAAACGAGGTATAATGATTGACAATGACAACCAACGATCAAAAAAGCAACTGAAATTCACCGTTTTTGGCCACCTTAATACATGTGTGGCAAATAAGTGATCCTATATCAATTATTGCACATATAGAAAAATATGTGCAATCACAGGCCACAGTATTAGAAAACTGTATTTAATTCTTTTTTGCAATCATATTTTTAGTAGTGATTGAATAATTTATTAAATTGTGAGCATGTGGCGAGAAACGGTAGATTAATGGCCACAAACGGTGCTTATTTGTAGTCTACGAAAAAACTTACATGACAATCATGCTTCGGGAACAATTGTAATTTTCTGTATAAAATCTAATGGTGCGAAATGAATAAAATGTATTTTACAAAATTTACTCAAGTTTTGTGTCAATTTTGTGCTAATTTAATCATTCAACAAATTTATACTGTGAGTATTAGAGAAAATGAGATAGTCCCTACTTAAAATGTATTACGACCATTTCATTGCGAAAATACTCACGTTATGTTGCATTGAATAAACGAAACGACTTTATGCAATACCAAATTTTCACTGTCTCGACATTTTTGCAAACTAGCAACGAGGCTATAATTGTAGCCGTTTTTTGATAGTCATCTCCTTGAAAAACTTGGAAGTCCTGAAATTCTCAGGTAAATTTTTATTGCTCCTGGAATATCCTGGGATTTATAGATCCTAGAATTACAGATTTTAACTTGAGTGGAGACCCTGGTTATAATAGCGACACGATGCAAGTGTACAATGAACGATTAACGAATCAAGAATTAATCAACGAAATTAAAGCAGTGGAAAAAAAAATTGTTCACATACATGTATACATTCATGGTGATAAAAATAACGCTTACAAATGGAAATTTGCAAATGGAAATTAAAAATGCTAAATACGCACGATAATTGCACAAGGCAAAAGCAACTGATGTACTTTTTTTTAAACAATTAACAATGATTGGTGCTGATCTAGATAAGTAAGATAAGAATAAAAATGTGAATATAAAACTAAAAACAGTGACTCGTAGTTTGAGTTACCTATACATTTGTATTTTGAAATTTGAATTTACCCCCGTTTTTTCGTCCCGGAGGCGAAGACCCTCGATGCTGACTTGGACAGCGATCCGTTGCTTGTGTTCACCAGCTGCCCTTATCGCCATTTTCAAATCCGCCAAAGCGGCTTGACACATCCGGTCTCCACGTGCCTCCGAGACTTCCAAAATTCCGATTAACTTAGCCTTGAAAGACACACCTTCCCCGAGGAATCGGGTCGGTTCATTTTTGACTGCGCAAAAGACAAATCGACACATTTACTAATCACCAGCTCCACATTATTCAAATTGTCAAATTGGGATTTCACACGTATTTTTTTTTTTAGTAGTTTGCAAAGAAATAATTAGGTCATATTTTTTCTTTTCTGGAATTGAAACAAAATTGAAGGAAATACAACGGATCGAAAATTACTACGTTGTGACGTCACTCATGCCAACTCTTGTTATTATCATTTCAAACGAAAAAGAAAATACAGGACCTAATTATTCCGAGCTACTCTACATTAATAAACGTATATAAAAATCGAAAAAAAAATTGATGCAAAATCCCAATTGTTATAAACAATCAAATTTATTACTCAAATAATCAATACGGTGTAACCTAGGTAACAAAAAAAACAAAAAACGGAAGAAAAAAATAACCATGTTTCCGCCCGGGATCGAACCGGGGACCTTCCGCGTGTTAGGCGGATGTGATAACCACTACACCACGGAAACACCTTGTACAACTTCTCGCTCTTTTTCTTCATATAATCGGGCTCAAAAAATAATTAAAAAGTTAAGAGTTGACGTAAGAATGAAAATTACAATAAACGATTCGACGTCGAACTCGTGTCAATTAATCAACGTGATTACTAATTCGACGAAATAAAACAATTTTTTTTAAAGAATCAATTATTATTTATTGTAAATTGAATCGAAATTCGTCTTCAATGATTTCAACTTTTGTCCAATTTTTTTTCTTCTATCTCGTAGATACGCGTATCTATATCGATGTATGCATACAGAGAGATTAGAGACTCACACGTGTCGCGTACAGGTCAGATTGAATCGTATACGCGTAGCGGGAGACCGGGCATGATATCACGCCGATAAACCCGGTTGAATAGAATTTGGTTACCAGCTGAGATCAATCAAGATTTTCAATGGTTTATAGCCTGTGGTGAAGGGGAAAACGCCGAGGGCCTCGATCACTCGACCAGGCGCCAATATTGGCTTTGTTACACTCGGAAGAACTCTGAATTTATCCATTAACGTTCTCGCTGAAAATTTTCTAGCAATACTTTTTCGAATTTCGATTGATAGAAAGGAAAAAGGTAGAAAAAATCATGAGATCTTTGGTGGAAAAGAAGGAAAGAGAAATATAAGAAGGCGAGGATTTGGGTAATGGGAGGAGGCGAAAGACCTGCAGGCTTTTGTTCTGCTTTAAAAAATATTCTCCTTGCTTAATGACCAACGTTGGCACATTTGTTCAAACCTACTCCAACAGTCGCATGCTCAACTCGAGAGGCCAACTGTCGACACTCAAAGTCCATCAGGGTGGTCCTGGGGCGAAACTCGACAGCATTGGTCGTTTTATTTGGAATTTTGTTTTTACTAGTATTCCATTTCTATTTCGTCTAAACTTCTGGCGAAATATCGCGGTTTATCATTTCATTCAAAATTCCTATTTTTGATCAAAAAAAGATTCTGTAATCACCCAGAAAATAAATGATCGAATAATTTTACTAAATCTCAACGTTCTCGAGTTATGTGATCAATTTTTTGTTCGATTATATCTCGAGAACGAGACACCCGATTTTGATGATTCTGGTCTCAATCGACACCGTTTTTCTGAACTCAGAACTGATAAGGTTTTGGCTCTGATCGGTTCCGTACTTTTATAAATACTCAAAAAACAAAATTGTGAACAATAAAATATAAATTACGAGATTTTGGAAACGGATCAACGGAATTGGGTAAAAATGATCGCTATCAGGTTCTTTTGAGTCTCTGATCTCAAATCTGAAGTCAGATTTGCAATATTAAAAATAGAAACCTCGATATGCTCCGGAAGAATGGTGAAAATGCTCTGATTTCGATTGAAATCGATGCCCAAAGGTCGTTGAACAATTCTTTGGGCAAGAAAAAGGAACGGAAGTTCAACGGAAAATTGGTAGCCTAATAATAAGTTTTTTTTTTTTTTTAGGGAAAGGGAATCTTTCTGTGATAAAAATCGACGGTGTCTGAATGATTAATTTCCAATCGTTGAATCGTCGATGAAACGGTCCAGAAATTATTCGATTTATGCATTATGGGTGTTCGGTGCCTCGGCGCACCCCGTGGTTTTTCACCCTTCGAATTTAGCCAAGTCTGGGCAAACCCCCGTAATTTCGGAGTTTATTACCGACCACCATATCGTGGAGGGTGTGGTTGAATAAAATTTCGTACAAAGTGGTCCTGATCCTGTGTGTATGAAAATAACGCGACGATTTTTTTTCGCTGTCCAAGAGGAAGAGAGAGAGAGAGAGAGAAATTGATTCCAGCTCAATGAATCCATTTACGAACGTTCGTAAACTCTCATCAAGGGGTTTTGGCGTTACAGAATAGTCCGATCGCTAATTACTTCTAATTAATAAAATTCTGCGAACTAAAATTTTTATTGACGCCGAGTTTAAACACACTGTCCCCATGCATGCTCCGTTTATTATCGATTTCAAGAACCGAGATTATAACGGCACCTGTTTACCATTTATTGCACGAAAGCAATTTTGGGGGTGCGTCGCGTCGGTAATACGCTTATACGGTTTTATACAGTGTCCATAGAATAGAAACGATATAAACACTCTCTCGCTCTGTAAGGGCGCGATTGAACTGCAGGGGACACGATATATAACAAATCTGATTAATTATGCATTGCGGATAAGCGAATCAGACCCCGGGAGGTCCGTGAAGAAGTATCAAGCAGGTATGTACTTATAAGCCCCTTTCATTCTCATTCGACACCTAAAATCATCCCTCATCCTCAACTCTCAAGGCAAAAAAGATATTTCAAAAACTTTGGGGTAATATTTTACTTGTTGAATATATTTTTTCTTTTCAGGTAAATTTGTCACCAAAATTTATTTCTCCAACGATTTACCACGAAAAATTGTGTCAAACCCAGAGATGTGAACAAAAAAAGAGTGAAAAAGCGCTGAAATTTATTTTTCATACTTTAAAATAGTTTCCACACTATTAGGTGAACCAATTTCAGTTTTTCGGGCCTAAAACTGTTCAGTTCGAAGAATCCTTTTCAAAATGAACAAAGAATCTTTGAATCCGATCAAAATTGTACCGGATATTCATCATTTCCTGGAATAAAATAACTTTTTTTATATTTTCACGTACTTACGTTACTTTCAGTGATTAAATTCGATTCGAGATTCAATTAAAAATGAGTTTATAAAATAGTTTCCGAAAAAATGAGATTTTATTTCGTTCTATTGTAAATTCTGAAAAATAACTGGCAGTTTTGACTCTTTTTTTTTTTTTGTAAATATTTTAAGGTGAACCTATTTTTCCCCTGTAGATATCGAAAGTCCCGTGATACTGATAAATAACTGGTATTGATAAACAGTGAGAGTGCAAAAGATTGTTGATCCCGCGTTGCCTTCAGGATATGATGAATTATAGTTCAGGGGATTCGATTTAATTTTCGTTCTTGAGGGTTTCGCCGTCACATAGTAGAATATATAGGGAGAGTCGAGAAAATTGCGATCATTGTCATCTGTGCAAATAATACCATTAGCGGATATTAGCTCTTCGCTGCGTCTAGACCTATATATAGATCGAAATTCCTGTTTACTCAGAATCTATCAGCCAGATTTATCGTTATAGAGGTTTAACCATAGGATTTACCCAAACAATTCCACAATATACCAAACCTCGTATAGTCATATACAACCATGAAAGACAATTTTTGGTTCATATTTTTGTGCGTCTCACCTCTCTTGGGCAGCATCTCCTTCAACTGCAGTCTTTGACTTCTCATTACGACAATCATCGATGATGTAAATATATGTATACTTTTATCAGAAACTAATATTGAAGTTCATACTGATTGGGGTTGAAGTTATGGATATCGGCTCAAACTGAGATACACGAACTTTCCGAGTGTATATTGAGACGGAAACAGGAGGAAAACCCGACGAGTGTTAATGACAAGATAGAGGCGTAACACCAGTTTCCCCCGTCCGAACTGACGAACTTAACTTTACTAAAAGTCCAGAAACGGGGGAAAGGCCAGGTTTTAGCGTCCCTCTCGTTGCCATGGCCACAAGGGATGAACTACGCCGGTTGTTGTATGAACGGGGAGAAAAAAAAATTTCCTTACACTGGTAAAAATATCTTGAAATTTCGAATGAAATTTACAAATCCTGATGATTGGAATGAAATTATTATAAAACATCTTGAAATTTCATATTTGTGTCCTATAATATTGAAGAAACATACTGAGTTTTCAATCACTATATCTATATCGTTCTATTAAATTGATGAAACTTGGAAATTCAAAACATATTATGATTCTTTTTTAGTTTTCAGTGACAATTATCAATAGTCCATCCGATTAAAAGCGTAAAATTTCATTTTTTGGTTCATTCTGCAATATTTTGTGATCCGATTCGGCAATTATTGTAGCAGTGGAGTATTCAGCCGAATTTTCAAAACATTCTGTATATAAAATTTAGTATAATCTGGCTATCAAATTCCACAATGATTTTGAATTTTGAGAACTGTTATATGAATATTCGAATATTGGAAAAGATGAATTTTGATACACAAAAAGTATATGGTTCACTGCTTTACATACTTTTTTTTATGAAACTTAACACAGAAATTTCTAACAGTGTATGCATGGCATGAAACTGGACAGAAATTGTCTGTATACAGGATGAATTCCTACCGACTCGTTGATCCGAAGTTGGCTTGTTTCATAGAATCGAAAAATGAGCCTTCAAAATTCAAAATATTGTTTTCCGAATCTAATCGAAAAGTTTAATCAACCGCAAATCCTATTCGGCTACATCGGGAGAGGGAAAAAGCAAACAACCAACATGCAACACACGAGCAAATATAGACGGATGGATAGTAATTGTTTTCCAAAGCCAATATTGCAGCGCGTGCCACCAAGAGACTCAATTCGCCTCGAGTGACATCAAACATTTGATACAGGAGAAATAATTATCAAGGGGTTCCTATCAACGCTCGCGAAATATGCCTGGAGGATGTATTTTGCGAGGGAGCTACCGGAATCACACGGTTCGACGCTGTTCAGCAACCCCGTCGAATATGCTTCACAGGCACGAAATGGATGAAGAAAAATAAAAAATCACGAGTGACAAAAAAACCGACTTCAAAACCAAACTACTCAACCGATTTTGATGGCATTTATATGGGACCAATCTGAAAGTATATTCTTGCGAATAAAAACAGAATTTTCCAAATCGGTTTATAAATAACGGAGTTCTGAGGTAACAAACCCATGTGAGCCAGAGGAATTGAGGATAAGCCAAGTGTCAACAGCTCTCATATGTGGACCTTGAGAATTTGCGGTGAAATCAAATCTCCGAAATATATATGCATACTTCGAACGTGCTTAAATCGTGAGATATATTAAAGTGTTCTTTCGCGAGGCACTCGAGGGTGTAAAAATTGCTGACGTTGTCAGTCTCGACCCTCGTCCCCCTGACCTCCTGCGCTATATAGTCTTCAAAGACAGTTTCAATCCTTTGCTGTTTTATTATTATCATTATTATTTTCTTTTTTGTAATTCAAGAACGTGGACGAAAAAAGAATTGTTTCATAGCTTTTCTCAAAGATTATCAGAGGCTGGCATTAGGGGTGAGAATTTTTGAAAACCTTCCACTGGCGCCTTCTGGTAACAATCGACAATACTATATCGGGCGTTACAGGCGGTTGGCAAAACAGGTGCCTGACGCAGGTTGTAGCGAATCGAATTACTGTTTTATAGGAATATAAAAAATTGATTTTTACGAAACCTAACAGGCGGGCCCAGGGTAACGATAATTAAAAAACGAATATTGAGAGGCCATAAATGAGAACCATACCGAAATAATTTGAAAAAAAAAAGATTCTGCACTGTATAAAAAGTACTTTTATTTTGCACCCTTTTGCAGGGTAGTTTCTGCGTCAGTGACTCACCTGCGGGTCATTATACCCCAGGGGGAGATAATTGGCTGGTAAAACCGTAGTTTTTTTTTTTTTTTTGCATCAAGAAACTCTTATAAATACTTTTAATGATTCAAATTCGATACTCACACTTTAGGGGACTATTTTTCTTGCGTAAAGTCTGCATGAGGCCTCCGGCGTATCGACGTCCGTTAAAAAGACCTGCAATTTTCACGCCACTGAATTTGATGTTGAAAATTTTGGTACCACGTTTACATTTCGTTATAGCAAAAAAATTTGGTATCCCGATTTATCTTCCGGTCTGACAGAACCACTGATAACGATTTATACAATTTTTTTTTTTTTTTCTCGAGTTATCCGGCGTAAAGGAGAAAAATGAACTGTGTGTGGATATCAGGAAACGTCTAACGTTCGGTAACACACTTTATTTATCTATCCGGTCAACACGCGCGTCCCGTTCTGCAACCGACGCGAATATCGCACGACTTATAAACTCAGGCCTCGGGTTTTTAAGCCGCGTAAATTAACCCTGGACGATGATAACGTATAAAAATTTAGGGGGATCTGACAGCTGCCTGCCGGCACTGGACTTCCATGCCCGCAACCCCATTGATCAATAATACAGTCGTGTAGTACCGAGCCGAGCCGTCGTTTCGAGATAGCGAATTGTTCGAGCAGAGACGTTCTAAACGCAGTTTTTCATTTTTACATTTTTTTCAAACTCGTACCGGAAGTAATTTACGTCGTTTTTCGTACCGCCAAGATTTTTTCAACGATAAAAATTCATCGAAATCGATCCTGCGGGTGAGAAGAAGGAAAAAAACGATAACAACTTTTCAAAGATTCAAATGAAAACGCGCAACGCTACCAGTGCGGTACAAGATGGAGTCGGGATACGTTATAACCACGCGGTTTATTGGAATCAATTGGGCCAAACGCGGTATAAAATCGTTTAGTGCGCGGAGGATGGACACCAACGTCGATTATGTAACACGCGATGCCTCTTTGTACACCGTTGAATCGCAAAAACGATTAAAAATTTCAATGGCACCATTGGGTGGAACCCGGAATCGCGGAACGACGAGGTGCGGCTTCGCAGTTACGTAAATTAAGAACCCAAAAATTCGAGCATTCTGAAAATACGTGAAAAATTGAACGACCGATGTGCTTAATTTGCAATAAAAAATTCAGCTTCGCTACGTTTTTCGATATAAAAAATCATCTTTCCTCAAATATCAACGGTGTGTAACACTTAAGTGTATCGATGGACGGTAAAAACTCTGTCGGCAATTTACCGACGGTGTAAGAATTCAAATTTGAATAGATTCATCCAAGTTTTTTACAAACGAACGAATTTAGATTATTCTCTTAATTCTACGAGAAATGGTTCAATTATTGCGATCAATTTTTCTTTCAATACCGTCGGAATATTTGCTCCAAAAGTTGCGGAAATTCTTGTGCAGAGGCGCTGCGATAGACACGCGATGTGCCCACGATGATACGGCACAGTGGCAACAACATAACTGTTGAGCCTATGTGGACTTTGACCCTTTACTCTTCATCATAAGGCTAATTTCGTTCGGTTATAGAGTTAGTCGAGTGCAGAAAGTAAGTTGTGCACCATGTCCGTCGCCACGAAAGGTACGCAATGTGTGATTACAATATTTTCGTATTAAATCTTGTTTTTCTTGCTTTCCACTGAATAAGCTAATAGATTCACATGGAGTGAACCGAAAACCATTTCTCATCACACCCAATACGTTGTTTCGACTCAGACACTTGGATGAATTATTCTTTCGAATTGACAGATCACGTGGGGCTACTTTGAACAGTTCAAATTCATGGGTCATTAGAAACGCGATTAATATTGTTCAACTAGTTATTATTATTATTATTATTATTGTGGTGAGAATCGTAATCTATTATCGATGAACGTTGTGCAGTTCAGAGTCCGAATTCTCTTTTTCTATGATCGCGTGCCATTTTTTTTATTGGTAGTAATTGTATGATGAAAACTTTTGAGCTACTTATTTCAATCATTTTAATTGGCTGATGAATTATTTCTGTGAAAGAAATTACCATCTATTTATTGGAAAGTCCTTTTTCAAATTGTTTTCAGTGGCTCTTGATCCATTACCTTCGCAACATTATTTTTGGTCAATGTTATAGATAACGAAAATGTATTATATCTTGATCACAGTTTCATTAATGTATCCAATCAATGAGTCTTTTAACTTTTCGGTTACCATATGATATCGTAATTCCATACTCTCACAAAAGTCCTGCTGGTCAAACTACGAAAACAATCTTGGTATCACCTTGGTTTGTCAGAATGAACCTCGAACACTGAACTTTGGGCTTAGATAATAGGGATTACAGTGTCAACAATGATGACGCGGAATTATGATCAGCTATCTCCATAATCGAAGTAAATTTGTAAAAAAAAATAAATGTTTATTTTGTTACTATTACGAAGACATCTGTGCGAATAAAAAATGTTCCGTTTCATAAAATCTACCTCAAATTCTTAATCAATTTTTGAATTATTCATTGTGAATTTAATTTCAACTTGCATTTTACAATTACGATGAGAACAGTTTTGATTAAATTTAGGCTCTTCGGCTTACAATTGAATTCAATCAAAAATAGCGATTTCCAAATGTTAAAACAATTAATGAATCAGCGTCAACTAGGAATTAATTAATATGTTTTATTTTAGACATTTTTGTATATTGATTCGGAAAAAAAATGGTGAATCTAGTACGAATAATACTCGGGTAGATTTTCGAGATCACGAAGTTCTTTTATTGTTGCGTGTAGGTACCTAGAAATTCTTGGCTTTTCAAAATATCTAAAATAAAATTTTTCGAAAAAAAATCAGGTATCTTCATCCTCGCCGCAAAGCGGACCCCCTTCGGGACCCTGGGTGGTAAATTTGTCAAGACGAGTGGAACCGACCTCCAGGAAGTTGCGGCCAAGGCAGCTATCGCAGCCGGTGGAGTTAATCCGGAACAGATCGACAGTGTCGTTATTGGAAATGTCTTGATGGTACATTTACCTCAAAGATAATCTCACTCATTATCCTCATACAACGATATAACACATTAAAACCACATATCTTCTTCTCTTTCAAGAACTCTGCTGCCGATGGAGCATTTTTACCACGACACGTGCTCCTGAGGTGTGGAATTCCTCTGGAAAAGCCAGCCCTCGGCATCAATCGTCTGTGCGGTTCCGGCTTCCAGGCTATCGTGAACGGAGCCCAGGTAAATGTGATCAATTCTTTTTTTTTCCAAAAACAAACATCAGAGGTCCACACAAATTCTTAACGTTGATTTTTATCGCTTCAGAACATCCTTACCGGCGAATCGAACATCGTTCTGACCGGCGGAGTGGAAAACATGAGCCAGGCTCCCTTCATCGCTAGGAACATCAGATTTGGAACAACTTTGGGACAAAGTTACACCCTCGAAGACAGTCTCTGGGTTGGTCTTACGGACACTTATTGCAAATTGCCGATGGCACTAACAGCCGAGAAACTTGGCGCTAAATACGGAATCACGAGGGAGGAAGTAGACGCTTTTGCCCTTAGAAGTCAGCAGCTTTGGAAAGCAGGTGAGAAGACTGTTGATCCAGAGTCACTCCGGGTGGATTCGATCCATCGACTTTCGAGCAAAATCGTTCCATCTTCGCAAATTGTCATGATCACGATTCTGTTGGACTTATTCCATCTTGAATTCCAACAAAACGCGTTTTGTTACGTAATCAACAATATTCAGAGCATGTTACATAATTTTTTGATCCACTGTAGAGGGTTTGATTCCGAAAAATTGATCGCCTCTTTTCAACCATGTTCAACGCAATAACTGAAATTATTCAACAGCCAACGACGCCGGATACTTCAAGGAAGAATTGGCCCCAGTTACGGTACAGGTCAAGAGGAAAGACGTGATCGTCGACGTCGATGAACATCCACGTCCCCAAACCACGGCCGAAGGCCTTACGAAATTACCATCCATCTTCAAAAAAGATGGACTCGTAACCGCTGGAACAGCCTCTGTGAGTGTTTATTGCGATTTTTTTACTTCTCCTCCGTAGTGGCCACGATGAAGAGTAATAGAAAAAATCCTGAATTTCCCTGACCAAGTTATAATTTTTCCGTGACTGAAATTCGGACGAATTATTGGTTATTTGAGTACCTAATAAATAATGTCCTGAATCAATGGTGAAAGAAAATGATTTTTGAGAACACTGTTTTTTTAATGAGTAATACAAGTTTTGCTAATATTTTCATTGACCAAGATTTTCGCGCGATGAAAAAAGAAAAATCGCTGGGGATCTTCTATTCTGTCTCGTTTTGTATCACCATAAAATTCCTTGACTTTGCCGCGACCATTTTTAGAATTTTCTGACTTTTCCCTGACCAGTGGCCATTATGTGCTTTTATTTAGGTAACAAACTTTTTTTAACTCCTTATATATTCATTTCTCAGGGAATTTGTGACGGTGCTGGAGCCGTTCTTATCGCCGGAGAAGAGGCTGTAAAATCCAACGGCCTGAAACCCCTGGCTAGAATCGTTGGCTACAGCGTAGTCGGTGTCGAACCGAGTATCATGGGTATTGGACCAGCTCCTGCGATCCGAAACGTCCTCAAGGCAGCTGGCAAGACTCTGAACGACATCGACCTCATCGAGGTAAATAATCGAGCTTTTAAAAACTTTGTAGAATTATCTTCTGCTGAACGAATCAAAATAATTAAACAAATTCTGTCGAGCCTGCACCTTATCCGCTTTTTTTTATGACCGGTAATGATTGAAGCTTCTTTTTTGTTTTTGCAGATCAACGAAGCCTTCGGCGCACAAACTTTGGCCTGTGCTAAAGATCTTCAGCTTGACCCCTCGAAGTTGAACGTGAACGGAGGTGCGATCGCTCTGGGACATCCATTGGCTGCTTCAGGAGCCAGGATCACTGGTCACTTGGTTCACGAATTGAGGTAAATTGAAACAAGTTATCCCTCTTCTTGTTTCATATTTTTTTCTTTTCTAATCTCGAGATAAACTTGATCACATCTTCCATTTGCTTTATAGGAGAAGGAAGGCCAAGTTTGGAATTGGATCGGCTTGTATCGGAGGTGGACAGGGTATCGCTGTCCTGGTTGAAGCACTTTGAAGAGATTGACAAATGAAAAATACCGCAATGCAACTACAGTGTACAAGCGAATCGAGAGATGAGACGTGAACTGATTTTGTGGAGAAAAGTGAAAATGCCTTTAAATTTGTATACAATATTAAGTTTGAAGAGAATTTTATAAAGTTTAATGGAGAAATAATTGAATAGCAATAAAATTCACACACTATATTTATAACGAAACCAAAAAAAGAAAATTGCCACTCTTTCGTAATTCCTTTTCAGTATTTATTATTTCAAGCATTCTATCATACTGAAAATGTATTTGTTGGATATGTAGATTTTAATCCGTCGAGCTTTTTAATACCGTAAAAAACGAGTAAGAAGCTCTCAGAACCTGAAATAACGATTTTATGTGTGTATAGAATAAAATCCGTATCGATCGCATCGTAATCCTCTACGATTTAACTACGGTCAGAGAGTGAAAAAAAAAAGTTATTGCAACGCGGTTTTTGAGCTCCGATTAATTATGACAATACTCACACTGACGAAGGTTTCCAACGATAGAGGTAATAAATTTCCAGCTTTTAACGTAATGGGAATATTAGCTCTGGCCATCAACAACCACAAGCCACGTTTATAACGCTCACGACAACGCCACCAATTTCCGGAATAAGCTGCCATTGCCACGCTCTCGCTCTACGAACATTGAAAATTGAAAATAGAAAGTAGAAACTAATCTCAGCGACAATGATTCCACTAAAATCAATCAATGTACAGACAAATTTCAAGCTTCATGCACAGTATCGCTTGATTTTGTGTTCATTTTTAAACAGAATTATACATATCTATGAGGAAAATCAAATTCTTTCGAACCGTGTGCAGATATTATTCTTCATACTTACCTGAAGAACAATTTCATTGCCATGCCAACAGTAGATAAATATTTGATACGTCATCACACCTATGAACGTCGTCATGCCAATCAATTCTGCAGGTATGACTACTTTGATCTGTGAATTTGTTCAGATGTTCGTGAATTTTTTATTTTTATCTTCTTCATTTACCAAACTGCGTGGTCAGTATAATCTATATATTCACCTGGGACACTCGGAACGCGGTCAAACATATGATTATAGAATTGACAAGAAATTGAACGTAGATAGTAGGGTGAAAAATCGCCTCGATTTCGCTCAGAAAACTGAAAACAATCGCACTTTGTCAGTCACCGAATGAAGAATTTGTAAAAACATCTGAAACTCACTGAATGATCGCGTTGTGATGTTCGATACAGTCTCTCAGTTCATTTTCCACGTTATCTTCGGTTGGCTTCGACCACTGATCATAGCTTCCTATGCTAGAGAGATTCGACTTTAAAATTTCCATCTGACAACAAGCAACTGTGAGCAAGCCAGTGACCAAAGTGTCCAACGCGATATTTTGGATGCAAGCCAATATCACAGCTGAAGTTTGGTGAACATAGGTCAGTTCAAAGGCCGGGGTTTTCGTTACGTCGTAAGGGTACCATCCATCCAACGGTAAGTGACGATCGCGCCCGGCTATCGCATCACCGATCGGTGCGATACTCCAGCACAAAGTCGCGACTATAGCGAGAGTTTGGTAAGCTGCGTGGTGAAAAAGTCCGTTGAAGGCGTAGAAGCTCTGAGTACTCCGGTACTTGACATTTTGACGAGAAAAAACCTCGCTTTTTGTTACATCCAGAAGTCCGCGGATTCGATTTTGCTGAAGTAGGATATTGAAGACCTTGAGCAGCAAGAATTATTCTTGGCATGTTTTAATTCTTGACAAACGATACAAATATCTAGTCGATTTTTCGTAAAGAATTTTTTTCTGGGATAAGAAAGCTGATTTTATTCCGAAGACCGTATTGGTAAAAAAAATTGTAAAAAAAGTGTGCGATGGCCGGGAATCGAACCCGGATCAACTGCTTGGAAGGCAACTATGCTGACCATTACACCACCATCGCACTTGTGGATACTGAAATTTTTCTGTTAAATTCTTGAAAAACGAGTATGTGGATATTTAGAGCGAAAGAGAAATGTGATACAGTTTATCATCGCCGAACCTTCAAAGCGTGAGCCGTGTTCACCATGAGTAAAAAACCTCCGGCAGCCATCTTGTCAACGTCACCCCAAATGATTACCAAATTTACAGACTGTACGAAGAGATAAATTCCAAGCACGAAGACGAAGATTAGCACCCAATACAGCATGTAGATGTATCGCTTATAGTTTTTTTCCGGGGGCCAGACACCCAGGTAGATGAGCACGTTGAGGCTCACTTTCAGGTGAAAATTTGCCTCGATTGATCGCATTTTCATTTATTCTTCTTGGAATGGTTAAAATTTTTATAACCTTGTGGATTATGATGAACGTATTTTTACATTATATACGAATTGCGTAGAAATCGAGTATCGGGAAACTTTGGTAAGACTGAGGATGAGCTGGAGATCTTACGGATTGATATAGTATTTTTGTTGAATAGAACGACTTGAACATATTACATAGTCGTGGTGTAATTGCTACTATGAATCTGCAATTATCGAATAGAGTGCATATCTTTACGCGCACGTGTAATTACAAACTGGGAATTCACAGCTGGTCTACGTGTAGGGGAGACTGCGTAGGTTTGACCATACGGGAGGTTTGACCATGTATGCATTACGCTGTTATGACAGCCCAAGAAATACTGTTATTTGATGTCAAATATTCATGACGTCGAATGAAACATAAGACATGTGTTCGGCAACTGTTTGAAAACCATAGAACAAATTGAGAAGTATATAACCACTGAGAGAAAATTATGAGAAAAACTTATATACTTCGTATAGTAATCGTGGAACTTCGTGACATTATGGCGATCCATCCTATGTTTATAGTTGGGACTTTGGGAGTAATATACGGATATAACCAACCAGTATACTGGCACTTGATAACTGCCATACGTATTGTAATATTTAATTTAATACAATTTCGTTTCCTAAACAATAGAATATTCTCTACGCATACTATAATGCAACGTGTTTCAAACATTTCGACATAGTTATCTATACAGTATAGCAATATTTGCCATACAAGGGACGTCAATTTTTGACAAAGTAAAGGCAAGTTCCGCGGTATTGCAAAAGTTGCAATATATCTAGCACGTTGGTCCTAACGTACACATATCTTCTGAAAATAATATGGTATACTAGCTGTGTAAATCGTATTGTAGTTATTCCCATACACATGATACGTTTTTTCAAATTTATCGCATTCGCAAGGCAAAGATTCCCATACTGTGTGGCAGTATTCAGAGCTAGGTGTTGGACAACGTATCGAAAAGTCTGAGAAGTTTTTCGGCGGGTACAAGGTGGAAACAAGTGCGGACGTGCGAGAGTCTTCTAAAGAAAAGCTAAATAATTGCCCACTTAGTATTGATTTATAATCATAATTATGCTGCAGTTTGCTATTCTATTTCATTTTATTCGATTCTATCCTAGTCTATTCTCTCATTTATCCTCTCCTGTGCAGTTGTTCGATTCATCACCTCAATGTACACAGAGTTCCGACGCAGTTTTTTTCGAACTGTACGAATTATCTCCTTCATTTTGGATGCCGTTACTCATTCGAGACGTATTATGCAGAATCGTTGCGATTATGATTGGTCAACTCGGATTAACAATGAGTGATTTTCAGTTGAGTATATTATACAGTATCACAGGTATTCGGCGAAGATGTGCACAATGTCCACGTATCAGCACGGCAGACAAGTTCAGACTGTATCGGAGGTGAGGACTGAGGATATATTTAGTGGATATAGCTCGAAGGAAGTTTTGTACTTCCATTTTAAATAATGATACTCGATAAATAAAAAAGTATTTCTTCGCCAAACTGTAATGCATTCATCATCTTATGACAGTCCATCCTGCTCCATACGTAGTAAAAAATCTTGTGTTCCAGAAAATCCACTTAAATTCCGTGTTCATATTGTGTCAATTTTCACATTTCTTTCAGTTGGAACAACAAATTTTCATGTTGTACCGAATAAAAGAGATGTAGAATAAACACAATATCAACACCAAAATTTGGGTGCATTATGTGGAATGCAACATTTGTACTGTACGGCTTTCCTTTCCCCCCACTTTGGTGAGATTCACTATACAGTATCCGGTTTCGAGTAATATTATGTATCAACATTTTCGATACAGTTGGGTATAAATTACCACCGAGTATTGAACTTTTAGGTATGCTGTATAGAGACATTTTCCATACACTACAATTCTTACCACTTTGCTAGTATGATGAATTTAGCTTTACGATAGTGAGGTTGAACCGAATATACTATATGACCTCTCGCTGTTATGCCAGTAAGACAATTTTTACCATACTGTGTACAGGAAGAATTGCTTCGCGATATTTCGCATACAGTATTGTAGAAACTACCATAATGCCACAATGTCCTACGATTACAATACTTGATGGCAATTTTTCCTATATTTTTCTAGTAGCCGTTTCTATAAATTTCTCTCAGTGATGAAACGGCGAGCAAAATTGTTGTATTTGCAGTCCCCTCCTAAGGATATAAACCAATTCCACCAACCATTCCATTAATAAATAGTTGTAAAAGTAGGATATAGACCGGGGTCAGTTGTGACAGGGGTCAGTTGTTACATCGCAAATATCTCAAAGTAAAATAAGTTTAGGTCCCTACAGTATGTCTTGCACTTGCACGTAGTCAGTCCGGAAATGCTTATTCACATGCCAGCTTCCACCGCGTGAAAAAGACGCATTGCGAGGGGTGTATTGTTATTTTTGGGCCGAAAGTTACTTTTTACGATTCCAGTCGAACAGTGATATCTAGATATCTATGGTATATACATCGAGTATTCTTTATCCATACGTTTCCTTGAACATTTCTCGTTCAGCTCTGGCGGGTTTCCGAGTCTTTGGATTGAGAAAATGAACGAAATGTTCACATATAATAGAAGTTAAGAAAGCCGTTTGGGGTCAGTTGTGACAAGCAGCAGTTGTAACATTTTGATATGGGATAATACTGTAACATTTCAGCTTACTTGATACGGAAATGTTTGTTTTAGTCCCTCCATGTTAGAATGCCTCGAAAGAGTAAATTAGTACATTGTGTATCAAGGGCGGCCGTCGCACCAGTGAAGCTCGCCTTCCGCCCGTGGTGCACACGATACTTTTCGTCCCCTCCCCTTGAAACCACGCCTTTTCACACTTTCCGCCCGCTCGAAGGGGGCTGTAATGGAAATGTGCGCCCGCTCGCCAAGCGGTCACAATAACTCAGATTCCACCCGCTTCGCATGTATCAAAAGACGCGTTTTCAAGGGGGGTAGGACGAAGCGTACAAGCGAATCGAGAGATGAGACGTGAACTGATTTTGTGGAGAAATGTGAAAATTCCTTTAAATTTGTATACAATATCAAGTATGATGAGAATTTTAATAATAATAATAATAATAATTCGGTTTATTTCCATAAAACAGTTGGAAAACATAGTACAGCAGGTATAGTCAGATAAAGCAAAGTATAAGAAAATATGAGTAGAAAATGGCAAAGCAATCAAGAAGAAGAGTCACATAATTGCACGACTGGGCCATGCCGTTTACATTGGGTGGTAGAAAACACATGCGCTAACAAAAAAGAGAAACAAAAACGGGCCCAAGAATTGAGTGAGACAGAGAGATCACTTAGAATTAAGAGTCAGGTGAAATAAAAAACACAAAATACAAAAAATGACGTAAAAAAAAAAACAATAGGGTGTGGTCAAATCAGGCTTAAATATAGTTAGTTTCGTGCGTCCTCCGTTGCAATATTTTATAAAGTTTAATGGAGAAATTGTAACAGATTGCCCTATCTGCCACAATTAAATGATAAAAAGGGCCTTTTGAGGTTCCCGTCTCGATATGGAGTCACTGATTATTGTAGAATTAGTTTTAGATCATTTATAAATTTTTTACACTCCGCGCGCTGGTTCCTAGAAGATAAATCAGAGCAACCCGAATTAATAAACGATTTATTTCCATAAAGCAGCAAAAATCAGCTGTCGCCACCATATTGACTATACATCGACACGAGAAAAGTATTATGGCATTTCCGGCCTTTTCCACTTGACACACAATGGTAAACGAACCAGCGCGCGGCGGCTGCTATCTTCACGAAACTTGTGATGTCACGCTCGAATTGATCTAAGAAATAATCGCGACGAGAAACGGCGAAAATATCATGAAGCGATAGCTTCGCATCGTCACTACACACGTAACATCATCACTAGCACACGTGACCACGGACATGTAAAGT
This sequence comes from Euura saliciscinereae, assembly GCA_018420115.1. Classification (NCBI taxonomy): domain Eukaryota; kingdom Metazoa; phylum Arthropoda; class Insecta; order Hymenoptera; family Tenthredinidae; genus Euura; species Euura saliciscinereae. The sequence continues at coordinate 29,730 of JAFFZH010014777.1, forward strand.
TTACTATAAACGTAGTTGCCGGTGCAGTTCAGAGGCTTCGCGCGAGAGGCGCTGAGCTCGCAATTTCGCTGTGGTCACGTGGTCCTCAGAAGCCCTTGAACACACAGTTTAACTTTAATATTTATTATGTGACCTTTCAGGTTCCGTAGATTTGATGATAAATTCAATTTTCCATAGTAATGGTGAAGATCTTGCGTCTCGTCAGACTGTACTTCTTCGATTATTGATGATTTCGTTTTCGTAGAATTTCTTTTATACAATTGTATTAATTATAGACTTGAAAACTGTGGTATACCTATGTTTTTGTTGGCGATTATTAGAATGAGTGATGACTTATAGATTCGTTTTGTAAAGTGTGAATTGATTAAAATTGTAAAAGAGAAAAGAGATAATATAATACTACGAGGAATTTTGTAATAAATAGGTATTGACTCTAAGGCGTCTTCTCGCAGAGTGACTGTGGGCGGATATTCGGTCACCCGTCTTTCTGATTCTCTTTCTCCATACTCATCTCTTTCTTATGTCATTCTATTGAAGCGGGCTATTCAAATTGCGCTTCAAAATACTTGAATAGCAATAGAATTCACGCACTATATTTATAACGAAACAAAAAAGAAAATTGCCGCTCTTTCGTCATTCCTTTTCAGTATTTATTATTTCAAGCATTCTATCATTTACTATACAAATTTATTTGTTGGATGTGTGGATTTCAATCCGTCGCGCTTTTTAATACCGTAAAAAACGAGTAAGAAGCTCTCAGAATCTGAAATAACGATTTTATGTGTGTATAGGATAAAATTCGTATCGATCGCATCGTAATCCTCTACGATTTAACTATACGGTCAGAAAGTGAAAAAAAAAAGAAAAATTATTGCAACGCGGTTTTTGAGCTCCGATTAATTATGACAAAACTCACACTGACGAAGGTTTCCAACGAGAGAGGTAATAAATTTCCAGCTTTTAACGTAATGGGAATATTAGCTCTGGCCATCAACAACCACAAGCCACGTTTATAACGCTCACGACAACGCCACCAATTTCCGGAATAAGCTGCCATTGCCACGCTCTCGCTCTACGAACATTGAAAATTGAAAATAGAAAGTAGAAATTAATCTCTGCGAAAATGATGTCACTAAAATCAATCAATGTACAGACAAATTTCAAGCTTCATGCACAGTATCGCTTGATTTTGTGTTCATTTTTAAACAGAATTATACATATCTATGAGGAAAATCAAAATTGGCAAATTCTTTCTAACCGTGTGCAGATATTATTCTTCCTGAATACTTACCTGAAGAACAATTTCATTGCCATGCCAACAGTAGATAAATATTTGATACGACATCACACATATGAACGTCGTCATGCCAATCAATTCTGCAGGTATGACTACTTTGATCTGTGAATTTGTTCAGATGTTCGTGAATTTTTTATTTTTATCTTCTTCATTTACCAAACTGCGTGGTCAGTATAATCTATATATTCACCTGGGACACTCGGAACGCGGTCAAACATATGATTATAGAATTGACAAGAAATTGAACGTAGATAGTAGGGTGAAAAATCGCCTCGATTTCGCTCAGAAAACTGAAACCAATCGCATTTTGTCAGTCACCGAATGAAGAATTTATAAAAAACATCTGAAACTCACTGAATGATCGCGTTGTGATGTTCGATACAGTCTCTCAGTTCATTTTCCACGTCTGTAGTGGCGATAGATAAAGTATCTTCGGTTGATTTCGAGCCCTGATCATAGCTTCCTACGCTAGAGAGATTCAACTTTAAAATTTCCATCTGACAACAAGCAACTGTGAGCAAGCCAGTGACCAAAGTGTCCAACGCGATATTTTGGATGCAAGCCAATATCACAGCTGTAGTTTGGTGTAAATAGGTCAGTTCAAAGGCCGGGGTTTTCGTTACGTCGTAAGGGTACCATCCATCCAACGGTAAGTGACGATCGCTGCCGGCTAAAGCATCACCGATTGGTGCGATACCCCAGCACAAAGCCGCGACTGTAGCGAGAGTTTGATAAGCTGCGTGGTGAAAAAGTCCGTTGAAGGCGTAGAAGCTCTGAGTACTCCGGTACTTGACATTTTGACGAGAAAAAACCTCGCTTTTTATTACATCCAGAAGTCCGCGGATTCGATTTTGCTGAAGTAGGATATTGAAGACCTTGAGCAGCGAGAATTATTCTTGGCATGTTTTAATTCTTGACAAACGATACAAATATCTAGTCGATTTTTCGTAAAGATATTTTTTTCTGGGACGAGAAAGTTGATTTTATTTCGAAGATCGTATTGGTAAAAAAAAATATAAAAAAAGTGTGCGATGGCCGGGAATCGAACCCGGATCAACTGCTTGGAAGGCAACTATGCTGACCATTACACCACCATCGCACTTGTGGATAATGAAATTTTTCTGTTAAATTCTTGTAAAACGAGTATGTGGATATTTAGAGCGAAAGAGAAATGTGATACAGTTTATCATCGCCGAACCTTCAAAGCGTGAGCCGTGTTCAACATGAGAAAAAAGCCTCCGTCGACCATCTTGTCAACGTCACCCCAAATCATTACCAAATTTACAGACTGTACGAAGAGAAAAATTCCAAGCACGAAGACGAAGATTAACACCCAATACAGCATGTAGATGTATCGCTTATAGTTTTTTTCCGGGGGCCAGACACCCAGGTAGATGAGCACGTTGAGGCTCACTTTCAGGTGAAAATTTGCCTCGATTGATCGCATTTTTATTTATAATTCTTCTTCGAATGGTTAAAATTTTTAGAACCTTGTGGATTATGATGAATGTATTTTTACATTACATAAGAATTGCGTAGAAGTCGAGTATTGGGAAACTTTAGCAAGACTGAGGATGAGCTGGAGATCTTACGGATTAATATAGTGTTTTTGTTGAATAGAACGACTTGAACATATTACATAGTCGCGGTGTAATTGCTACTATGAATCTGCAATTATGGAATAGAGTGCACAGCTTTACTCTCACGTGTAATTACAAACTGGGAATTCACAGCTGGTCTACGTGTAGGGGAGACTGCGGAGGTTTGACCATGAGGTATGCATTACGCTGCTATGACAGCCCAAGAAATACTGTTATTTGATGTCAAATATTCATGACGTCGAATAAAACGTAAGACATTGTGTTCGGCAACTGTTTGAAAACCATAGAACAGATTGAGAGGTATATAACCACTGAGAGAAAATTATGGAAAAAATTTATATACTTCGTATAGTAATCGTGGAACTTTGTGGCATTATGGCGATCTATCCTATATTTATAGTTGGGACTTTGGGACGATTTCGTTTCCTATACAGTAGAATATTCTCTACGCATACTATAATGCATAGTTATCTATACAGTATAGCAATATCTGCCATACAAGGACGTCAATTTTTGACAAAGTAACGGCAAGTTCCGCGGTATTGCAAAATTTCAGAAAATCCACCTCAATATCGTGTTCATATTGTGTCAATTTTCACATTTCTTTCAGTTGGAACAACAAATGTTCATGTTGTACCGAATAAAATAAATGTAGAATAAACACAACATCCAAAATTTGCACCAAATAATGCAACAACTAATGCACCAAAATTTGGGTGCATTATGTGGAATGCAGCATTTGTACTGTATGGCTTTCCTTTCCCCCCACTTTGGTGAGATTCACTATACACTATCCAGTTTAGAGTAATATTATGTATCAACATTTTCGATACAGTTGGGTATAAATTACCACCGAGTATTGAACTTTTAGGTATGCTGTATAGAGATATTTCCTATTACACTACAATTCTTACTACGTTGCTAGTATGATGAATTTAGCTTTACGATAGTGAGGTCGAACCGAATATACTATATGACCTCTCGCTGTTATGCCAGTAAGACAATTTTTACCATACACTGAAAAAAAAGTAGTGCTCCGATAGCAAGAAGTCTGGCTGCCTGAGCTATAATCGGTTTTCTTCCGATACCCTAACCTCTATTCAGCTGTACGAGCGGAACAACTCTGCCTGACGTAGTTCAGCTATCCGAAGAATACGGTATCGCTGTAGGAGCTGAACGCGGAATAGCTTCTGCAGCAATACCAGTGTATAGCGTGATCTCCTGCGAATTCTCGCGCGCACAGCGAGAAGTCCTGCGCAGTTAGCTGTACGTCGCGCTCGTCTAGGTACACGGTATCGCTGCTACAGCTATACCAAGCATTGCTACTGCAGCGTACAAAACATTAGCTCCTACCAGCTGAAAGTATGCCTACAGTAGCAGACGTTTGTATACTTGAATGATACGGCTGATGTAGCGATACATTTTGCTCCTGTAGCGATACGTATTGTTACAGTAACGGACTGCTCTCAGCATAACTTTGTTTCGCTCGACACGCTATACTTTTTTTTCAGTGTACTGTGTGCAGAAAGAATTGCTTCGCGATATTTCGCATACAGTATTGTAGAAACTACCATAATGCCATGAATGTCCTACGATTACAATACTTTATGGCAATCTTTACTATATTTTTTAGTAGCCGTTTCTATAAATTTCTCTCAGTGATATGAAACGGCGAGCAAAATTGTTGTATTTGCAGTCCCGTCCTAAGGATATAAACCAGTTCTACCAACGTTTCAATTAAATGTCTCGCCACAGATTCACTCAGTGGACTGTCCTCTGAAAGATGGCCGGACTGATAAATTCATAATACCGTCAAATTACATATTTTTTTCTTGTTGTTGCAAAAAAATGCTGTCAGAGAGGTTTGACCATTGGAATTCAGGTGCCAATAGACATCCCAATTAAAAACTTTATCGAAGAAAACTGCGGAGCATGCCTGGAGACGGGACAACTGAAGAAATGCAAAAGCAGAGTGCTACGAAGTAAAATTAATCTAAAAGTAGAAGGGAGAAGAAAATGAAGCTAAATAAGGGACTGGTGAAATTTTATTTTTCCTAATGCCTGCATTAGTTTCATGTAATATGATTGAAACTTAGAAAACACCACACATGCGAAAATATCTAAGATACGTGCTTTTTTATCCATTTGGTCAAACCTCCCATCGCCCTGGTCAAACCTCCCCATGTATGGGAGGTTTGTTTGACCACATTCACACGCCTCGATCAAACAGGAAATAACTTCGTTTCTAATGCGTTGAAAATTATCAAATAATTCAGGTATATTCTGCATTGCGCATACCGATCATTCGAATATGCAGATGAACGAGACGAAGCTAGAAAAAGGTGGTCAAACCTCACCAGTCTCCCCTACCTACCTCGGAAAATAATGACCGATTATTAGACATCCATGCATTCATCCAATGGTGAGATCACAGGTGCGATGTCAGAAAATTAAAGACACTACTCACTTGAATTGAAACATCGTTGCCGAAATAACAGTACAAAAAAAGCTGGTAGATAATAGCCCCAAGGTACATAAGATTGCCGAGAACAATTGACAAATCGTATTCCGTCAACTGGTAACAGAAAAGATCGCAAAAGCTGTTATGCCAATTCTCTTTTCATAACGATTCAAGCTTATTTTTTCTTCTTTCTGTTATAATATCTCACTTCTGGTTGGTTCTACATGAAAAGTGATGAGAATCAATTTTGAAGAACACAAAATTATCTACAAAAAAGGATTTATCAGTTTGTCACGTAGAACCAACCGTTTGAAAGATATGCAGCTTTCAATGTCATGATGACGTTTGATGAGTTACGTAGAGTCGTACCTTGGATAGTGCGAAGGCGGTCACGCAAATAACGCAGCAGTTGTCCAAAAATTGTAGAAATATCGCGAAATGAAAGATGCTCTGAAGCTCTTTCGCGTACCTGGACAATACGAACCTCGTGAATAATACAATCGAACCCGACGGTCTAAAAACTGGAGGTCTTACTCGATTATGACTTTGTGGTGTTCGACGCAAGTCATCAATTCCTTGCAGAGTCTCTCATCGATATCTTGAGTCCTGAGAACATTCATCTTGAGGTATTCCGTCGTTCCGAATTCCTTGACATTGTCCCCGATCTCTCTCAGTCTGGTCTTGAGAATCTCGAACTCACAGCCGACCACTGCCATTAAACCGATGATCAGACCGTCCATAGAAACGTTATGCACGCAACAAAAAACTACTGCTATGGTCTGAAAGACTAGGGTGACCTCGTAGAACGGAGTCGCCAAGGCGTCGAATGGGTACCATGCGTTCATTGGCAAAACTCTGTCGTTTTGGTCTGAAAATGAATCAAAATTCCACGTTTTCAGGACCCAATGTACCAGGATTGTGATTTACAAGATAGTTTTCACCTCTGAGGCTGTGAAGAGCAGAGGACACGGTCCATCCCGCACAAGCGAATAATCCCGCGGATTGGAATATCGCATAATGCACGAAACTAGCCGTTGAGAATTTGTACTGAAGCCTTTCCATCGTTTCCGGATCGTCGCAAGTGAATTTTCTCCCTTTCGCGTAGTCAAGTAGAGCTTGAATCCGTTTTCGGTGACGAAACATGACGCATATCTACCGATATAGAGGACAAAAATCAGAGAGTCGGAGTGGAAATCGACCGGCACGTGGATAACGACGACTGGCGACTACTGGAAAAAGACCTTGAACAAACTGATGTAATTGCTGATCAGCAGAGACATCGCTGATGCTATTCTCTCACTCTCGCCAGAAGTTATCAAGACGAATGCAGTTTGCGCCGAGATCAAATGTCCCAATGAGATTGACATTATGAATACACTCCAAACTGTGTAGACGTGTCTCCGTCCGTTAATTGGAGGCCAAGACCCGCATATCTTGAGACTCATTATGAGAAACCTCAGGTTATAATAAGGCGGTATTCTTTCAAATTTCTCTCTCAGTTTTGATCCAAAATTAAAATTGAAGGTCAGCATGATTTTCGCTCTCGATTTTATGTCAAAAAATCTCAACAAAAAAAAAAAACAGTTTTACCACTGAATTCAGTTATCAATTCCTTTTCTCGCACTCGACTTATCTGAATTTATCGAGCTCGTTCCGGCTTTAGCTACTGTTTACGATATCTAGTAGAACGTCTCGAGTTTTAGATAGCATCAGTCTACATAATTCAGGCCAAAGTTTTGGACTGATACTGACATAATTCTCAACTATTAACTCCGTTTTGATATCGCGTTTCGTGGAAAACTTCTACCTTCTTCGATTCTTAAGTTTATCTAATTGCAAGTCGCTCAAAGCGAACTTTGAGGTATAATCAAAAGATTTGTTCGTGAATACTTTTTTAAGTATAGCTTATCAAAATGTGTAAGAATCAGCCAACAACTTGCGCGTAATCGTTTGACATGAACAAGTGAATAAATGACAGCAAAATTCGGTACGAAAATAAAATTGCGACGTCGCGAATCAATAAACGAAAAAACAAATAACCTGCTGCAATTACGAAGTCATTAACTCTCAACATAATCTGCTAAATCGAAAGTAGCTAAAACTACATTGCAGTACATTTTTATCTTTTTGATATTCTATTTTTAGGTTTGAGTATTATTTTTGCACCTGAACGCAACGAAGTTGACTGTACACGTTGCGGTAAGAATGCAAATAATTGAGTATAGTGAGTGCGAGCGAGAAAGAGAGAGAGAGAGAGAGAGATAGAGTCGAACTTATCTGCGTCTCTGTCTCACAACATTATTCTACAGTCATATCTTGTTTTATTAACGATAAGCGACCTTTCCAAAAAAAACTATAAGTCGTCTTTCCAAGATACCATCATATCTGGTGGTACTGCAACAGCTCGAGTATAGAGTGCTCAGTCGATACCAACAGCTCGGAGAGAGTTGTTCCAGCTGTGGCGGCTACGATAAGACAAATAAAAAAAGGAGATTTCAACAACCTCTGAACGTCACAGAAGCTGAATGTGTTTTTGAAATTCTGAACATTTCGTTCTGTTACTCGAAGTCAGTTGCTTCAGTGACACACATCTTTTTTTCATCACCAATTATCTCGACTTTCGTTTTTATATTCCGGTTGAACTTAGTGCGCAGTTGGTCGATCGGACACTGTGCTCATAAAATCGTCATCTACTCCGTCTTCCGAAAGTGCATTTTCAAATTCAACTGCATCTAAATACGTAAAAATGACACCGACGCCTACATTGCTCAGCAAAGACATTCCTGACATTGAAGTAAGTACGAAACGATTTCACCTCGAGCCGTCTAGCCCGTCAATCTGAATGAGTTTCAAATTCAATTGTTGAATAATTCATCCACCAATCACGTAGTGCGTTCAATTGTCTCTCGAGCTGACTATCAAGCTCGTTGGAATCGAAGCATCAGCGCGAAATAGAATATTCTGTGATTGCCTAATACGTGTTTTGCAGATCGTTAATGTTACATTGGGGTCAACATACCGTAAACACTGCCATGTGGAGGAGATCGGTATCTCTGATGAAACTGCGTTTCATCAGAAAAGAGACAAAATTGTGAAATTTAAACAACACAAAGTTATCAAAAAGATAAAATCATGTCGTTAAAAAATTATATGAAAAACAAATTTCGAGGAATTTACACAATCCATCGTGTGCTGATTGTTGCCATGTCATAAGCTCACTACCGTCCATTTCTTTGTCTCGATATCTTTTGACACATATTTTTTTTTTACGACCAACTTGTTGACTTACAGTCGAGTAACAATTAGGCACACGATAAGCCTTCGCTGTGAGTCTAGCCTCAAGGTCGACACTGCCTACTTACCGATGTCAGTTCTATACTCGTGTATTGATTCAAACGGGACAAAATCCAGTTTTTTTTCTCTCAATATTTATCACATACCTGAACTGGACAACTATTTGCACAGCGAAACTGTAGGCGACTAGACTTGTCGTTTAATCGACACACAGCCCGGGGCCTAAGGCCCGGGTGGACGTGGGAATCGATTTTTAACTATGCCATGATCGATTGCCTGGAGTGGGGTTAAAAAAAGGATATAATCTTGTATATCAATGTACAGAAACTAGGCGATTGACGATTGACTGTCTTTGTTTCAGAATCTTTTGAACTTGAACCCGAAAGTGAAGAACTACACGAATCTCGTGCCTTCGGCGCAAACGAAGATAAACAAGCAGCACTGGAAGCGAAATGCCAGCAAAAAATGCGGCGTAGGTTGAGTCGAATTGAAATCGACAATCGACTGATTTCCTCGATCGGGATCCTCACGATGATCCTTGAATTTTTTCAGTCTTGCGCTCCTTTGACCAAGAACTTTGATGACATAAAGCACACCACCCTCAGCGAGAGAGGCGCTCTCAGAGAGGCTGCGAGATGCCTGAAATGCGCGGATGCCCCCTGCCAAAAATCTTGCCCGACCCAACTGGACGTGAAAAGTTTCATAACTTCGATCTCGAACAGGAATTATTACGGAGCTGCGAAGGCAATCCTGTCGGACAACCCGCTGGGTCTCACTTGTGGCATGGTCTGCCCTACGAGTGACCTTTGTGTGGGCGGCTGCAACTTGTTCGCCAGCGAAGAAGGGCCCATCAACATCGGTGGACTTCAGCAATTCGCAACTGACGTGAGTGTTTCTTTGATTGTGGAGGATGAGTTCTGATGAAATTTGAATTTGTGATACCTATTCCAGGTCTTCAAGCAGATGAAGATTCCTCAGACCAGGATACCGGGGCAGACAGTCCCGAAAGCTGATACTAAGATTGCTCTGGTCGGCTGCGGTCCGGCGTCGATATCATGCGCAACCTTTCTTGCACGTCTTGGATACAACGACATTACGATATTCGAGAAAGAATCATATTTCGGGGGTCTGAGTACCTCGGAGATTCCCCAGTATCGTCTTCCCTACGAGGTTATACAGTTTGAAGTCGATCTGATGAAGGATTTAGGGGTGAAACTCGAGCTTGGAAGAGTTCTGTCCAAGCGGGATATCACCGTTCAGGTATGAACAATTTTTGCCACAATCTTCATATACTCATTATTCAACGTTTCCCGATTTATTTATACGAATATTGAATTCACAGGGCTTGAAGAACTCGGATTACAAAGTAGTATTCCTGGGAATCGGGCTGCCAGAACCAACAGTGATTCCGATATTCAAGGACCTGAATTCAGAGATGGGATTCTATACCTCTAAAGCCTTTCTTCCAGCGGTAGCGAAAGGCAGTAAGCCAGGAATGTGTGCCTGCAAAAGTACCAGCTTACCTGCTTTGCATGGAAACGTAATCGTCCTGGGAGCCGGAGATACGGCCTTTGATTGTGCGACATCGGCTTTACGATGTGGAGCGAGAAAGGTTTTCGTCGTATTCAGGAAAGGCTTCACAAACATACGTGCTGTACCGGAAGAGGTCAGTGCATGATATTTTCAAAGGGAATTGATTAGTTAAAAAGTTATGTGTACCGTGGACAGGTTGAAAATCCACTGAAAATCGAATTTTTCGAAGGATTTCGTCGTTTCCATCACCAGAATTCGATTCAGATACTGGCTATAGTTTGAATTTGTGGTATATCGGCTGCTCTACAAGACCCCGTTGAAATTCTGACATTTGATACCATGGAATAGTAAAAGTTAGAGGAACAAAAAACCAGCATTAACTAAGCTTCATGAGTATCTTTCTCTTCTAGATGGACTTAGCACGTGAAGAAAAATGCGAGTTCATTCCTTTCCAATCACCGAAAGAAGTCAATGTCCGCAATGGAAGAATAGCAGCGATGGAATTTTACCGAACTGAACAGAATGAAGATGGAAAGTGGATCGAAGACGAAGACCAGATCGTCAGACTTAAGGCTGACTTTATCATTTCCGCGTTCGGTTCAAGCCTCTACGACACTGATGGTGATTGATCTTTGGGTTCAAAATCTCAATTATCCTTCCCTAGCTGATCGATTCGTTTTTCGTTTCAGTCAAAGAAGCAATGGCCCCGTTGAAACTGAACGCATGGGGGTTGCCGGTGATAGACACCACCACCATGGCCAGTTCCGAACCGGGTGTATTCTGCGGTGGAGATATCGCCGGGGTTTCAGAAACCACTGTCGAATCGGTGAACGACGGAAAAACGGCCGCTTGGAACATCCACAAATACATTCAGGTGAGTTCTGGTCGTATCGACCACACGGACGAGAAATAATACGCTGTAAATTCGTCAGGAATCATCAGGAAATTCAGTTCCCAGTGAACCTCAGCTTCCGAAGTTTCACACCCCGATCGACGACGTCGATTTGAGCATCGAACTCCTTGGTATGAAATTCGAGAACCCGTTTGGACTGGCTTCTGCACCACCGGCAACAACCAGCGCGATGATCCGCAGATCTTTCGAAGCCGGTTGGGGTTTCGCTGTCACGAAGACGTTCGCCTTGGACAAGGTAATCATCGAACTTGTCTGAATCACAATGAGAAACGTTCTTTCGATATTGACCACTGGGTTTTAGGACATGGTAACCAACGTGTCACCCCGAATCATCAAGGGAACTACGTCTCGACATCATTACGGACCCGAGCAAGGCAGCTTCCTCAACATAGAATTGATCAGCGAAAAGACAGAAGCTTACTGGTGTCAGAGTGTGACGGAACTGAAGAGAGACTTTCCTTCCAAGGTGAGGTGAAACGTGAAGAATCTCGTAGAAGACCAGTAACGACAATCTCGATCTCTCAATTCAGATAGTCATAGCCAGCATCATGTGCACCTACAACAAATCGGACTGGACAGAACTGGCCCAAAAAGCAGAAGCGGCTGGCGCCGACGCTCTTGAGTTGAATCTATCCTGTCCTCACGGCATGGGAGAATCAGGCATGGGACTCGCTTGTGGTCAGGTTAGTAAATAAAAAGTCGACACCATCCACGGGTCTCACATTATCAACCGGAAATTCGTACCCACAGGATCCCGAACTGGTTAGGAACATCTCGAGATGGGTCAGAGCCGCGATTAAAATCCCATTCTTCGTAAAGCTGACCCCAAACATCACCGACATCGTGTCCATAGCGAGAGCTGCGTACGAGGGTAATTAACTGAAGAAATGCACCGAATTAGGAAATAAACAGGATGTGATAATTGTTCAATCAACAGGCCAGGCTGACGGTGTGTCGGCCATCAATACCGTCCAAGGCCTCATGGGAATAAGAGCGGATGCAACGCCTTGGCCAGCAGTGGGCAGCGTAAAGGCGACTACTTACGGTGGAGTCTCAGGAAACGCGACCAGACCACAAGCCTTGAGGGCAATATCGTCCATAGCAAGGGAACTTCCCGGTTTTCCTATTCTAGGGATAGGCGGTATCGATTCTGCCGATGTCTCCCTGCAGTTTCTGCAGTGCGGAGCTTCGGTTCTGCAGGTTAATTATAGAACCCGTTATAAATTACTGATCAAAGACGCTCGGGCTGAGAATAGGTCTGATCAGTTCCTCGTACCGTTACAGATCGGAAGCGCCATTCAGAACCAGGACTTCACATTGATCGAGGACTACGTCAACGGATTGAAAACTTTGCTCTATCTTAAAAGTCTGGAGCAGGTTAAGGAATGGGACGGTCAGAGTCCGCCCACTTTCAAACACCAGAAAGGAAAGGCGGTTGTGTCGCTGAAACATGCTTTGGGGAAGGTTAGTACCATCCGAAATTCTGATTCTTTCTCATCAGTGAAGAGGCATGATGCAATGTATGTCCTTCAGAGTGTTCCCTACTACGGAGAATATCAGCGAATGAGAGAGGAAAAAATAGCCGAACTCAAAGCTTTGGAAAATTTGCTTGGAAATCCACCGCCCCCTTCGAGACCAGCCCCCAGTCAAACTGCTCCGGTTCCAACGCTGAAGGATGTCATCGGAAAGGCTCTACCACACATTGGGAGCTACAAGCAACTGGATAACAAACAGCAAGTCGTTGCGCTGATCGATGACGTGAGTCAGCTTGATTCATTATCGTGAAGATTGTTGGCGTATTAATGACAACGATGATGATATTGTTTTCAGGACATGTGCATAAACTGTGGAAAATGTTACATGGCATGTGCCGACTCCGGGTATCAGGCGATTACATTCGACAAAGAGACCCACATTCCACATGTCAATGACGACTGCACGGGATGTACTCTTTGTCTGTCAGTCTGTCCGATCATAGACTGTATAAGGTTGGTCATTTCACGATACTTTGTCAGGGCGATGTTTCATGTGTTTTGGAATTAATTACAGCATGGTTCCAAAGACTATTCCTCACGTTATCAAGAGAGGAATTCCACCCAAGGGATTCGACAACTTGCCTCGTCATCTGCAGTGTCAATAATTGGGCTGATCACTCTAGCATATTTTGTATATATACATACTGGATTTTTTATGGAATAGTTCTGAAACTTATTTTTATAACAATAAAAAATGAAATATTAACCCACAACATTAACCAACAAAAGAAATAGCTGTCTGAAAATTGTCTCCTTTTCTTATCGTGATATCGGAAGCTAATCCTGGGTCAATGATCCTCCTTTCATTTTTCCAATAGCTTGAAATCCCATAATTTAATTGACTCCATTGATCCTAGGCTCAACGAAATGGAATATATTTTCTACTTTTTTCTCACCCATTATATTTTCGTAAACCACTTTTATTGCAATCGCTCCGAAATCAGTTTCAATTGCTGCAATCTGTGATCACCTGATTTAATTTTGCAAAAAATGATTGAACTTGATAGTAAAATGAAAGGATTGAACAGGGCTATAAATTTAACGACGCAACGTATGTTAGCTCGTTGTAAATTGAGATGGAGATGTCTTGCATCCGTAATAAAACGCAGCGAGAAAGTCGGTCGAAACGGGTCAAAAGCAGCTGTCGAGGTAAAATCTTGACGATTGATAAGGAGGAAACTGTATAAATATCACTTACGACAGCAGTAAAACAAATCATTCGTATTTCACAGCATTTGTCACTGATTTAATGGTAATGGTTCATGGCCCTGGGGTAGGCGGTGATAGGCGAAGAGAAATTTGATCATCTCGAAGCAAAGAATAACGAAAAAACAGGACAGAGCTAAAATTGCGTTACTTCCTGAATAAGAATGAACCAATTGCGTAATCGAAAAAAATGTAGAATAATAATTATGCGTTGTAACAAGTTTCTGTGAGAGGCCAAAGACCTAAATTATTCTTTTTTCGTTAGTACAGCGTAACTAGCTTAATTATACCAAAGCTACCTTTCTAGAGAGTGAAAATAATGGGATGGCAATTATAGAAACGGAAAGGCGCGAATGGTCGGCACGTCGAATAATCATCCATGTGCTTTTTAAAAATCTCATAGACTATACTAATGAAAAAGAAAAAAAAGGTTGAAATATAGACGAAATGGCAGAGGGGGAAATTAATCGTTGAATCTAAGTGTCAATATGGGTTAATGAAGTGATTTAATTAGCTGGGAAGGACGAGAATTAACCGAATTAGTCAGAAATCACTAAATTACTGGAAAATAACTGAATCAGAACCGAATTCATTTAATTTCCTCGCAATTTCATTATTTGAAGCTCGCGTAAATTATCATAAAGTAATTTTTAATCAACAGAGAATGTAAAAAATGGTTCGAAATCTTCATATATTGACTTTAATTCTAGTCAAAATCGAGAATCAGCAAATCAAATTGAATTGAAAATTTATTGTGTCATTTTTGAAAAGTTTGAAAATAGCACCAAACTCATGGTCAGAGAGAAACCGAACAGATGATATTCATGACGATGCGTTATAAAGACGTGAAATCACACCATCTGGCTGAGCTATTCTCGACAATATGCAACAAAAATTTATTCCAAATTGCTTCAGGGAATTTTATGTGTGTACGTTAGACTCCGAGGCGCTATTTCTATGTTCGATATTTAAACTGTATGGAGGTCATTTTTCATCCGTGTCTTACAGGTCTCACTGTAATGCTTGAGGAGACAAATTACTCCATACGAACTAAGAACCGAGCTGTTTGCTCTAAGAACGTTGTAAGAACCAACATCCATCATGGGCTAGTAAGAATAGCGAGTCGAGTGGAGTGGAAGGATTCGAGATCCAAACAGATTCGTGATTTCTTCACAGTTGCATCAGCTCTGCGCTTGGCTTCAATGCTTCATTTAAATTCTTTGATCTGGATCAAATTAGTACCCAGATATTCGTTCCACAGGCGTCAACGAAGAAAGCGAAGGTGAAAATGAAGGATTAAGGTCGTTTTATCGTTTAGGTGTGTTTCTTGCGTCGATTAATCACCTGCAAAGCAAAGTTTCCCCGCGATTTTGCCCGGCATCGGAACTCGACCAGTCAGCTCTGCACTTTTCTCTAACAAACGACGTGATTTAGGCCAGTGTTACGGTCACTTTTTCCACAACCAAGTTCACTCTATCCGTCATTCCAATTCTCACTCGTCATTCCCCCTGGCCAAAAATCTTCGACCGAGTTGAGGCTATTGGGGAGAAATTTCATTGAGGAATGAGGGGATTCTGAAAAAATCGCTAGAATCTTTCAATGTCAGACAGATAAGTTGCATCTGCGTCTGAAATGATGAGAATTTTCGTGATTTGTGAATTTGTTTCCAGTGGGTCTCTAATCCCTGAAAACGTCAGCTTCCTGTCTGCTACGTGACAATTGATGGGCTGGTGGTTGTCTGGTTCTGGTTTATTCGTGAATTTCGTCGTCGATATGAGTCGTTTCCGGTCACGTAGGTATGGGCTGGGGATGTGAGAGCTGTCAGACGAAGCAAAAACTGTACAAAAGAAGACGAAGGAAAAAAAAATACAAACCCTTCCATCCGGTGTTGAATTGACTGAATTTATTTTCGAACCCTCGTCTTTACTGATCGAAATTCCGTCCCTGTTTCTGTCCCCGTTCGCAACGATAAGTAAATAAATAAAACGAAGAACTGATTGATTGATTCGTTTTTCGCGTATTCGAAGAAACTCCTGGGTCACATTTCTAAGATGCTCAGCGATCCGCTTCGTTGAGTAAAATGTGAGGATATTTTCTACACCGTATGCTGCCGTTGCTATTAATATTAGTATAGCAAAATAAAGTACGAGACTGTCCATAAACGATGTTCTCGTGCGTATATTATATATATAGATACAGTAAGAAGAGTTTTAAACTTTCCATGACACCGATATTATTCCCGCCACTTTGACAGTCCCATTTGTGTTATGCAGGTTACAAACGTCCGATCGTATGTACGTCTACATCCATATCTTCAACATGATATTCCCATTTTTTTTTCTTTTTCTTTTTCCTCCACATATTCATTCATTCCTCTTTTCTTTTAGTTTCTATTCATTCGTTGCAGGTACTGCATTCATACGCATCGAGTGGTTTCGCTCTGTGAATATAAGTAGACGTATAACCGGACGTAGAGTTGAATTGAAACTTAGTCATTGCTTTCATTTTACTTTATCCTGACAAAGATTGATAACTCGATCTCTATCTGCACAGTCGACTTGTTTGAGGAAAGTTTTATTCGATCGACTAATTAGTCTTAAAATCTATCGAGCGTGTTTTGCGATTAAAAAATTTCTCGTCTAATGAAACTGTTCCATTTTTTTTCTTTCATTCAGCCTGTCAAAGAGGCGTGAAAATTTAACAGACAGTTTTTACACGCTACTTTAATAAACGTTCATCACGAGCGAATTATTTTTACCTCATACTTCATCACGTATCGTAATTGCTACGTTTCTTGTATACGGAAAAGGTCGAATACTGTCATTAGTTCCTTTTACGCGAGGATATAATTTCCGGTTTTAGGATCCGCTCCACATTTTCCGTCATCATATTGGGAAAGTCTGTACAGAAAAATAATTCTATATACTCGTTCGTTGAACCCCGAATTTCATTTCACGTCAAAGAAATACATTGGAGTAAAAGTTACACCTGATTCATTCATCATTATCAAGCAGTAATCAGTGACAGTGAGGTGAAAAAGAAATGATTATGTATATCAGGAAAAATTATACCAAAAGGTCGTCGCTGTCTCGTTATATCGAAGAAGTAACAAACTACTTTCTTCCACAGAAAACCTGATACACTCAGTTTTTTTTTTATTCCTGCATAATTAGGTTACCAAATTGCACTGCCTGAAGGCTTCACTTCCGTGAAAATATACTCAATGAAACTGATCGTTTGATTAGCCTTCGTCATAATTATTTCTCTTCAAATCGTGATAGTCACATTTTGTAGAGAAACTTGACAAAAGTAGGGCATATTTGATTTTTCAGCGTTAGAAATAACGATTGAGCAGATCGGCGCGAAAAAGATAACAAAAATCGAAAATTTTGAAGTTGATGAGTTGTATGGAATTGAATTTCAGGATTTTCTTGACAAGCTTGACGTCATAACTCTGTGATTTTTTATCCATCGAAGAAGCTACAATTTTTGTTAAATTGGAAACAGAAAAAAGTGACCTACTTTTTTTTATGAACTGTATATAAAAACATGATCATCGACAAAATAAAATGTGGACTAATTATCAGAGTTACAATCAGAGATTTGAACTACCTTGTCTTCAAAAATTGTTGATCTTTATGTCTGCTATAATTATAAACACACAGAGAAAACGACAAGATTGAAGTGATTGACTCGATCGTAAAAATCGATTTTCTGTTTTTCCTGATAATTCGCGTGTAGGATGTAGAATTTTCTTTCGAAACAGGTGAGCGAAGGTATGCTGAGCTGAGCAAATGCGAGCTGTTGTGGTATAGTAATATCGAGGATCTGACTTCAGAGTGCCTACTTTCTTCGGGATTCTCTAGTTTGATGGGGGGCAGAGAAAAAGAGCGGGGCCGAGGAAGAAAAGAGGAGGAAAGAGAGGCACGGTAAGGCCCGTCGGACAACCGGACACAGTACTCACCGAACTGGCGCGCTACTCAAACTAAAAATCGAAATCTGCGCCGTTTAATAGCCAGAAACAAGTTTCGATCGCTTCGTTGATTCCATCTTATTTTTTTTCTAAACAGTTTTGAAGATAATAATCATCAGTGTTTTTTCACCCAGTTTGTTTCTATCGAAGTGCCTACAAAATTTGTCGACGTGAAAAAGTGAGTATGACGATCTTTTTTAATTCAAATTGGATCGAGGTTCGTTAGAGATAAAAAATTCTGGGCTTAAAACTAGTAGAAATAATCGAAGCAACGAGTCAAGAAAGTTTCGAGCATAATGAATATCGTGGTCAGATTAAATTTGCCGCGCTTTTACCTGGCGCACTGACAAAAATTGCTTTTATAGGTCAAGTTTAGCGCTCGATCACGGTCAATTCGAAGACTCAACTCTCGCTTTCGGGACTTGACACAAAACACAAATTCAATCACTGAAACGATAGAAATCTATTTTCTCTACGGAATGGCACCGTTTTTCTTTTTTTCTTCGTTCCGAGACACTTGAGCAAAATAACGAAAGAGATTGAAAAAATTACCATTTACTATAAAAACTACGCGGGTCATTGGCTCCGTGTAATTTCGTGTTCGAAATGCCACCGCATCGCTGATCGGAAAATATTTCAAACTCAGGACACGTACGGACGTTCGTTATTCAGAGTATCGCACGTTGCGTACAAATTTAATGCGTGCCTCGAGGTTCGAAGAGCCCGAAAGTATTTTTTGTTGGGTAGAGTTTCACAGAGGTGAGGCGAAAACTGTAACACTCGTGTCGTACAGCGAAGTCTGCAACCCAGATGACCATAGAAATGAAAAAAGTTTACTTCCGGTATGCAAAAATGATGATCGACGCAGAGCTCCTAAATTTATGGCGTATAAAGTCGACGAACTTTCTCATTGATAACTCGAGGTTCTCACAGCTGGACTTAGAAAGTATGCGAATATTTATTTCATCAGCAAGATTTGAAAATTTCATCACGATCATATCGCAAGCATAATAATTAATCGAATTCCGAACGGTTCGATAATCGAATTGATTTTGCAGAGCGAGCGGAGGTACGCTGATACGTCGAGCATCGGGTTCCCTGTGTTAAGAGACGGCGTGGTATAACCTGTTACCTCTTACCTGTTCTCAGCTTCAATTTACCGCACTAATTACCACTCTACGCTCGCGCATCGAGCAGACTAGATTTTCTGATACTCGTGCATTTTCGCGATGTTGAAAATCAAAATAACTCAAAATTTTATACCGACACAATCATTTTTTTTTTTGGTCTCAATTAATTATTGAAACAATATTCCTATTTTTTCACGTCACACTGACCATACATTTTATCAAAATATTTGTCAATTGGAATTAAAAAACGAAGGAAAAAATCAGAATCATTTGAAAAATTTTTAGGTTCAATGAATTGGAAATCATTTGTTCAATTCTCAATTAGTTTATTTGATTGAAAAGCGTTTTACTCGATTAAAATTCTCCTCGTGAAGTTAATATTCACCAAATATTTATTCATGATTCATATTTCCCGTTGGTTTGAATAAATTGCCGAGAGCTAGAATTCATTCAGTACTGAATATTGAAATTTTGTTGAAATTTTTTTCTCATACTCGATTGCAAATTAGAATTGAAAGAATTGGAACTTCAAGAGACACTCGCCTTGTTTCAACTTGGATGATTTTTCATTTGTGAAAATGATAAATAATTGACAAACCGATCAATTCGTTGAATTCATCGAGTTATTTTCCCAATTGAAGAAGACAAATTTCTCGATTCAAATCAAATTCTATGTCTCTAACAGATTCAGAGAATGAAGAAACTCGAGCAGAAAAGTATCAAACGAAAACGATCTACGTATCGTTACCAGTTTCACTAACGTGTCAGGAATAGTAACGACCTTTAATAGAACCGATAGGTTTCATTATTCGATAGACTAGTTCTAATACAGAAATGGGACACATCCGAACTTGAGTTTCCCCGGGGCTAGGAGAGACTTATACATAGTCAATCTAATTTGGTAAAGAAAGTCAGAGTGTTGGATAAATAATTATGATCGATCTATAATTACCAGACTCGATAAATCGCTGGAAAAGTTTTTGATTCGTAGAACCTGCCCGTATTATACTACGAAATTTGGATTATGAATGGAGAAAATTAGCCCAAGGGGTTGTAAAAGAATTTGCTATGAATTTTCCCTCAGAATGAATGCGGTCAAAGTTTTCTCTGTGGCGAAAATTAGTGAATTATTGCAACACAAGCGTCTCGTTACGGTCAAATTTCTCGTATTTGCACCGTGCATTTTATTATACTATAACTTTATTCCTTTTTACAAGATGTTCTTAACAATCTCCTGCAATTCTCCAAGTCTCACAGTATAATATTACTTTTCCCAGTTTCTACAATAATTTATTACATAATTTATTCCTCGCGTTGAGAGACTAGAATATTCTTAGATCTGATATAAAGTCTACCTTATCGCACCCAACTCGTGCCGAGTGCAAGAAACTCGATTTTAATAATCGATTCGATCGTGAGGTGCATACAGTTACGGTACTTTGTACAGTTATCCACCTTGCAGTCTGCAGAATTTGCCTCGTACACTGAACACTCGAATTGAGATTTTCATCTCGCGATGAATAAAGTGACGCAATACCTTCCGCGCTCCTTGATTCGATCTGATACATGAGTAAATGAAACGGAAGTGTGGAAAGTGAAGGAGGTCCATTAAAATTTGGAGATATTTTGATAAATTTCATCGACTAAATTTCTGCGTATTTGAGTCTCTTCTTTTCTCTCTGAGCCTCTGGGGTTGGCACTTTTTTATCTCGGTTTTGATATAGTTTTTTTTATCGTTACCCAGGCGGTGTGCGAAGCTTAATAAATTGTATGTGAAGGTTGCGGATATAAAGTTTACTGCAAAGTTATTCGACCTGGGTTTACAATCTGGCGTTAAATTGCGGGTAACTTTTTCTTTTCATGCTACATACCGGCCTCCTGCACATTTACAGTTTCACAGTTTTCTGACTGGCTATACCCACCTACCTACTCAAACGAGTTTTTCTTTCATTATTTTTTTATTCTCTTATGAGCGTAAGAGAGACTGCTCCGCACTGATAATAAACCAATCGATAAAAATCTGTACGTACGGAGCATAAGATTGTGCAACTTCACCAACGGGAAGTAACTGCCGCTCAATTTCACAACTGGACTTATAATCAGCTTTCATACATCCGCTTTTAGGTTTCCAACCGGTTATGAGAATTGAGAAAATTCCTATGCACAAGAAGAGACAAATTGAACCAAGTAAAAAAATTATGCGAGAGTCAGGCCTGAAATAATTTTTATCATGAAAATTTATTATTGAGAAACATAAAAGCAGACTTTATTAGCTGTTTTTATGTATCGTGCAAATGGGCTAAAGAAATTTTCTACATTCTCGCTCTGATTCGAGATTGTATAGATTTCTAAGGTTCCGTTATATATTTTCCATTTTCTCGACTGCGGCGCGAGTCACGATGGAAAATCGAATCTCTTCAGATTTTCGATTTTCTGTACAGGATCTACACTTTTTTCTTTACAGTTTAGTGTCTTTGATTTGAGGTAGAATAAAATTAAGTGAATTTTCAATATTTGGTACAGCGATCGTTGAAGCCGAGGATACATTTTTTTTCTCTGCACTTCTTGAGACAGATGAGCGATATACTCAGCGTCGAAAAAGGCCGGCTGACAATTGTGAAAGAAAAATCCAATTTTCTCCAACTGCGGTTAACCGGCAACTTCGCGCCGACTGAGGAATGGGTGCGGAACAAATTTATTCCTTAGTTGTGAACGTAGGACTTATAGAAAGAACAAATAAAAAATTGAATGCAGCAGTCTACAGCCGAAGCTCTGAGTGTCGTAAAAATTTGTGATTCTTATTTTCCACTAAAAAAAAAAAAAAAGAAGAGAATCGAAATTTCTCCAATCTGCGTAAATCACAGATTGAAGAATTTTACTTCTTAGCGTCACGTCAGTTTAGATCTTGGCAAATGATATCATTTCTCATGGAGGTATTTAATTATACCGAGTTCGCAGAGTTTCGCTAATTATACCAAACACACAGACTCACAGCGTCGCCGCATTGACACGAAATCCTATATGAGACGACTTGACGGAAAACATGTTGGATTATACAGAGAAACGAAATACTTGCGTAATATTTCCCGCGCGAATCATCGAGTTGCCTAAGGTTGTATCACAAGAGCTAACAAACACAATTTTAAACAAAGATGTGCGTATGAAGTTTGACGTATACCAAACACAATTAGATGAAAGATAGTTTCGCCAGGAATTGAGACAGACCAAAACCGTTGTTTCGTACCTCGAGTCGAAAAATTAGTGTGACAAAATCTTCCTTTTTTTCATCGAAAGCGACGAGCCGCAAAAAAAAAACGTTGAACTTGACTATTTTCACTTTCCTTTCATTAACGATTTTTTAAACATGCTTCGTTGGTGATAAAAAGTGAAAATTAATTCCTCAATATTGTAGATACGGTTAGTGTTTTTTGGCGAAAGATCGAAAGTCTCTCGGATTATTTATTTGGTTAATTATAAGGTGCAGTGAATGAATCTGCATAATGTGTTCATTCGAGATCGTTAATTTCCAACTTACGCAGTAACTGACCTAATTGTAAAAACGTGCGTGTCGGACTGTTTATATGTAAATCGTTATAATTCGCGATTAGAATTGTTATTAGAAACTAAATACACTCTAGCCATCCAAGCTGGGGGGTATATCAGTGAAATACCTCAAGAACATCCGAGATAACACAAATAGGAATGAGAAACGCGGTGTTATTGCTAAACAGACGAGTGCTTTGAAGAAATTTGTAATCACGTTTGAATCGAGACGGAGAGTAATTGGTTGAAATTATAATAATTAGAGGAAAAAATTGATATTCCGTACAACGATAAATGTTTAATAGTCTTAAGTTTATTGTTGGATGTATTACGAAATGAACCTCGAAAATCTTGTTTCATTACTTTTCGAATCGTGGTTCTCGTTAATTGCAGCGGAGTGTCCTCGATTTCTAAATCACTAATTCTAGCTGGCATATATGTCCATCGCGCATTTCAATTGGCATTATATAGAACGTTGAATGAAATTGATGTCGATTCGATTTCAAATCCGTGACGAGTATTGTGTATGGCTTTGAGTCAAGACATTTTTACACTCCATGGTTACCACTTCCTCAATTCCCCTCGCGTAATCATAAAGTCACTCTCAACTTATATACATGAGATATTTACTGAACAAATTATACCAGAAAAAAAACCATATATAATTCACAACAATTTATACAGAACAATCCACAGACCCAGGTTATATCGCGTGAGAGTGAAGAAAGTACCGCTGCAAAGTTGCATTACATAATTTTTGCCTGTTACATAAAATTAATGTCGCGGGAAAAATTCGAATAAGCTAATTTGGAGGAGAAAAAGGAACAATTTTATGAATTTGCGAAAGAAACATTTCTGAACGTCGCGAGGATAACCTTCACCTCTTTTATAATTTGTCAATATAACCCGGGACGCGGTTATTAAACGGGTAATAAAATAATTCCATCACGATCTTCGGATAAAATTTCTCTTATTTGATAAGAGAGTCACGGATCGAATGGGTGAGGGATCTGAGGCATTTAAACTTTGGATATAATACAGTATAATTGAAATAATTGGCTCTAGTTGGGGCGTTAAATCTGTTTAATCCGATTTGAATTAATTGGCAATTAGAATTGACCACTTGAGTCGGTCGCGTGTTGAAAAAATGAAGAAAGCGAAAGGCGAAGGCTGTGGGAACAATCAGAGCCTGACCATTTCTTCTTTTATCCATTTAGAATCGTCAATTTTGTAGTTTGACCATCTTTTCTCGAACTATATATAATATTTTTATACTACGTGCAGTCGCGTTGAAATACAAATTGTATAACGCGCTTACTTTCTATATAGTATAGTATAAAGCCTATAGTTTATGGGTCAACGCATCTAATTAAAGTCACGTTCTTCGTAAACGCTGCACTCGATGAGAATGAGAAAGGAGACGACGATTCTTACGAAATTATATATTATTTATTTTTATTTCGAAATAGCAATTAATTATCGTTGGATTGTTAGATGATTACAATCATTGTACAGGGTTTCCCTCAATATCTATCTATCCTATTTGATATTCAGGTTTAATAACTTCCCCCCACATCCTCATCCTCCCGCATAATTAACGTCAAGGTGAATCGACGTGGTTTATGATTTTAATTATTTTCCACGCCTCTAACAGACTGTGAACGAAATGAATTACCACGTGGTTAACCAGTCCTTGTTTAATTAAGAACGACCGTCCTGTGAGGAAGGTCACAGCTTTTTCATACTTTATATCGTACCGAGATCAAAATCATCCCCATTTTCTTTCACACTCTTTTTTTTCCTTTCTTATTCATTTTCTCATGAAAATTTCTACCGGTGGAAAATTTTCTAGCGAAATTATTAACGCGCCGTTACAATAATTTTTTTTTTTTTTTTTTTTTTTTAGAATTTGTTAAACACGTTCAGTTGTTCCATCAACAAATTTTTTAGTAAAAGTGACTGAATGATGATGAAAATCTATTTCCACCAATTTTCTTCCTAATCTATATAAAAAAAAAGGTACTTACCACATAGCAGATCTGACGAAAGCTTGACGTCTTCATACATTTGTCTGTAGAGAAAACTTTAAATGGTGAAAACTGTGCTACTTGTGATAAATGGCTCGAGTATCTTCCTGAAAAATGGCAAATAGTTTTTTCAAATCAGTATGATAAGGATATTGGAGAGTTTTTTTTTCTTCTTTTTCTTGAATCGATTGAAAATGGTACCTTGAACCACAATCATATTTTATTAAGAAACTTTTTTATACTTTGAAGAAGAGTACATTAAGATAGAAGAAAAGTTTTAACAAAGTATTTCACTGTTGAACTTTGTACGGTAAAGTAACGTGATATTGGAAACGGTAAGAGAAGATTGATGAATAAAGTATAAAAGGAGAGATCACATGTAAAGTAATGGACTCTCGCCTTTATTATTAGTCACGGCGAATTTGTTTGGCTATCATTCAACCCAGTCTTTGGAAAATTCGTTTCCTAGTTTCTCATAGTTATTCTGGTAAAACAGCGGGGATAAATGTTTCTGAGAGAAAGAACTGAAAGATCCAGTGGAACTGTAAAAAGAACGGAAGGTGAAGAGATAAGAAACGGCTGGACTGATAAATTCTAGTCGAGAAAAGAAAAAAATAACGATCAAGGCCAACAAGAGTTCTAGATTCGACGATGAAACGAAATTTTGAAGATCTTGTGAAATGAACGTCGTTTAACCGGATCGAGATGAAATCGTTGAACCAGTTGAAAAATTCTCGAACAGAATGAGAGGAATTTAAAATTGTAACAAAAACGACAAATTTAGGATACTCAAAAATGATATCGATTCGAATTAGCGCCGAATGGTAAACAGTAATACCAGTATATCAATCGAACCTCGCGTCCTGGTTTGACTAATCAATCAACTGTCAAATATTTACCTGATACCAAAACCGTCATGATCAAAAACAAACTTGATTATCCGTCATCACGCTGATAATAATTACTCGAATACAAACGACCAGGGTGGCACTTGTGATCTGAAAATGCCAATATATATTCATCTACGTCGGATTGTCTCATATTTCTAATCACAGATGATAATGAAATCGTCAAGAAGAAGAAGAGAACAATTATGATGATGATAGCATCTGAATTTCATGGCCAAGGTTTTTAAAATCCGTGGATTTGACGAAATTCCCTGACCAAACGACGAATTCCCTGACATTTCCCGGTTTTCCAGACGGGTGGCCACCCTGAAACGAACGTCGCAATTGGAACGGTCAATTATTCAATTAGTTATGCATAGACATTTTCATTGAACTTTCACTTCGACTATAGACACACGTACTCTACAATTTACTTTTCTTTTTCTCAAATTGCAGAACTGATTCGTAAATGTTGCGATAAAACTTCACGATGTTTCTAGCACAAATTTTATTTGGTGAGTTCCTTAATTTTGTCTAAATGTCAAAGACATAATAGATCGCCAATTATTGAATGTCTAATTGGATTTCAGGTGTGTTAACGACCTGGTGTACCGTCCACGCGATAACGGTTCCAGTCGACCGAGCCGATGTTCAGCCTGTGAGTAACACCGTCCCAAATCCTATCCTGTTAGACTCAGAACTCTAATATTTTTCATATTTTCAGTCTCCAACGCGATCGTCGATGATTGCAAACGGATGGCGACCTCTGACTGGCTACGAAAATATAGGAACCAACGTTTCTCCGTCGAGCGCTCTCGAGAGAAACGCACCACATCGTCCGATCCTGGGAAATCATCAGACTTCGGACAAGGTCAAGCCTCAAACTAACACGAAGAACTCGAATCCCCAGGAATACAGTCCTCCGAGTATCTTGGGCAGCTTCAGTGTCTTCGGACACGCTGCCACCAAGGCTAGACCGAAGCCTATGGAACATGCCAAGCAGCCAACTTCAGCAACGACGCATTACTCCTTCCTCATTCCACCTCCGAGAGATTCGTTCCGGTTCGATATCGACCCCCTGAGGAAGACGAACCTGAGAGACAACGAGGCGTTTCTGCGTCAGCCGTCCTTCCATCAGGCCGATATAAACTCGGCGTTTTTTTCAAAGGGGTCGGGGTTCACGTCGTCCACGACGCATTCGCCGAGTTTTTCCAAGAGCAGACCGTTCGTGATAAACGGTATAAACGGGTTCCACCTTCAGCAGGGGCTCCATCCTCCCAGGCACAGTCAATCGCAGCAATTCGAGGCCCAGAAGTCGTCGAACACCAAGTCATACCTGCAGCCACCGGGGCTTGAGAACCTCCACAATTTCGGAAAGGAAAATGCGAATTCGGAGACCGGGGGCTTCCAGAGGTTCCAGAGCCAGCCGCACAGCGCACAGATCGGAAACGGTGGAGCCAGCAACTTTTACAGCCAGGTCGACCATCCGCCACCCTTCAAAGGAACCTTCGAGAGAGATCCGTCTTTTCTGGTGCACGAGAGTCACGAGATAAGCTACGCCACTCCACCCTCAAACTTCAACTACAACTTCAGGGCATCGCTTCCGTTTGACAACCTCGTTCCGCCGAGTCATTTCTCTACGAATGCTCCGAAGGTTGAAGTGACGAAATTTGGAACCGCGCATTCGGGGGGTATCAGGAACGACCACTATAAACAGTTCGAGCACAACATCAGCCCAGAGGAATCGTTGATGAAGGCGCAGGGCTTGTCTCACGGAATACCACCTGGCACTTACTATATTCAGGGTGAACAGCGTCCGGCGAATTCATGGCCTCAACAAAAGTCGAAATTCACTACTGAGATCAACGAGGTCCTTCCCAGGAAGAATCCTCCGGCTAAATTCAGACCTGAAAGTAGACCGAATCAGGTGTTCGAGGGACCGTCCCAGGGAAACAATCCACCCGAAGTGTACATTATTAGACCGAGTGTACAGCAATTTGAAAACCCGATAACGTCGCAGGCGCATCAGACAACGTCGTCGGAGCCAGAGTACGAAACCCCGGAGAGTATTTCGTTGAAGCACTTCAACGAACAGCAGTTCTTATTGCAGCAGCAGCTCGTTCAACAGGATAGACAGAGGCTCCAGGAACAGGAACTCCAGAGGCAGAGAGAAATGCAGAGAGAGCGGGAAGAAGAGTTGAGAAAACGTCAGGAGGAGATCAGGCTGTTTGAACAACTGGAGAAAGAGGTCGAGGAAAAGAAACGAGAGGAGGAAATAAAGCGGCAGAAACAACAGCAGGAGGAACAGGAGCAGCAGCGAGTGCAGGAACAGTACGAGCTCAGAAAACAGCAGGAAATGCAGGAGGAAATAGAACGTCGAAGGGAACAACAGGCTAAAGAAAAACTCGAACAGAGGAAGCAGGAACTCCTCAGACAGCAGATTGAGGAGCAGAAGAAAATCCAGGAGCAGCAATTTGCGATCGAACAACAGGAGTACAACCGACCTCCGGTCGATCAGGAACGAAACCCACCTCAAAAGGGCCACCAACAAGGTCAAGAGAGCTTCCAAACGGCGATACCAGATTCCGAGATACAGAAAATCTCTGAACAAACTCAGCAGGAAACGGAGCCCCAGGTTGAACCCGAGGTCAGACCTTACAGACCTAAGTTCCCTCAGCGAGGACCCGCCAGGAGACGACGACCGGGGAACCCTGCGTATGTGGCTCAGGCCACGGAGGCCACTGTCCAGGAAGTAAGCACCCACCAGACTCTGACTGACTCGCCGATTCAGACCACAGTGGAACCGGAAGGTACCACCGTTCCGATTCCGGTTACATTGAGACCGAGGCTTCGCAGGCCTGGACAGACCCTGAAGAGGAGACGTCCATCCTCGACGACCTCCGCACCGCAGTACGAAAGCTCTTCTGTGACCAGTTCGAGCATTAGGGAACCGGAGACGTCGTCTAGACACCAAGTTTTGGACACTGATTTTTCGAAACGGAGGAGACCGAAACCGACCCAACCTACTGTAAGCACCGAAGAGACTGTGACGGAGAGACACTACATAAGAAAACGACCGAGCGGACACAGACAACGCGTCAATCCGGGAGAACCCTTCGAAGCAGAGGTTGTCACGGAGATCGTAAGGCCCACGAGAATCATATACAAGGACACAACCCAGTGGGAGAATTATCCGGAAAGCTTCAAGAAGAAGGATTCGCAGGAAATCGATACCTCCTCGCTACCGTCGCAGTCTCTCGCCTTCATCCAGGACATGGAACAAGTTTCAACCGAGAATGGGCAGGTGTTTGAATTCTCCACGACGCCAGACGTTCCCGAAGAAGTTACGACCTATGAGGAGCAGATACGCAGCAGCAGACCAGGTCCGTCAGACGACGAAGAGAGCAACATTCCGTTGGAACAACTCTTCGTAAAACCCGAAGAAAACCACGTCGAGCCTGTCACGGTACAGGAAGAGGCTTCCACTCCGGATCCCACGACGACTACGACGACCACGACCACGACGACAACAACCGAAGCTCCGTTATCGACTACAGAAGCAGCTCCGACCACGAGATCGTCGGGCAGGATCAGACCCTTGAAATACGGAAACGCGACGCGACCACGGTTCAGCATAAAGGATTACAGGAGCAGATTGGACTACAAGAACAGACTAACGCAAACATCGACTTCGGAAGCCCCGCCGGTGTCGTCGCCGGGTCGAAGAAGGTACACGACCGAAAAGCCCGAAGAGAATTCCGCGGGATCTGTAACCACGAGCAGGTACAAGTACATGTCCAGGGTGTCGTACAGGTCCACCACGTCTTCTCCAGTCTCATCCAGCCCCGACGAGGATGTCGAAGAGCCTGTGACGCTGAGGCCGAACAGATTCAAGCCGAAGAGGAAGTACAACATGAGCCTCTACAGGAGCAGGATAACGGCGACGACCCCTCAAAGCGATAGGGTCAACCAGGAAGATAACAAGCAGAGCACCACTAGGCCTGAGAACATCTACTCCTCTGCGATCAGGAGAGCTCGACCCTCGCAGAGGAACAGGTACCAACCGGAAGTGACACCGACCGAAGAAGCCACGGAGATGACTGCCGAAGAGACGAGTTTCTACTCGTCCGTGACCACCCCGCGTCTTGAGGAAAACCTCGACGAGGTCGAGGTTGAGAAGAAGGAAACGACGGGGAACA
Source organism: Euura saliciscinereae (assembly GCA_018420115.1). NCBI lineage: Eukaryota > Metazoa > Arthropoda > Insecta > Hymenoptera > Tenthredinidae > Euura > Euura saliciscinereae. The sequence continues at coordinate 59,329 of JAFFZH010014777.1, forward strand.
AAATTGACGAAGATGTGGAGCAGGCCGAGACTCAGTCTACGGTCGTGACTCCGACCAGGAGGATGCAAGAGGATCAGGAAGACGGTGACGAGGATGCGAAGAACGAGTCGATACCGACCACCGAGGCGAGCAGAGACGCTGAAGACGCTCTGATATCTCAGCGAATCGCGAACCTGACAAGCTCTGCGTCTGAGCTTTATGAACCAGGGATGTTCAAGGCCGTATCGCCAGCCACTGAGAGCAGGGTGATAAACCCTCAGTTTGCTATAGCGACGGATGAACCCACTTTACCCATAGAAGCGTTCTTCCAGGTCTTGGCTAAGAAGGACGAGTAATATCGTAGTTAGGGGCTTTCAGCCGAAGTGAGTGAGTCCTGATAATGGCTTAAGCTTTTTGAAGGAAACTCTTTTGCAGCAGACCATTTGGGGATTGTTCCATTCAATTTGGGAAACCAATCACGGGGATATAGTGTGATAAAGTAGATGAAACAAAAATACTGCAGTACCTTGACTGACGATTTCGGTCAAATTTTTGGCGGTATGATCTTAGACGATTGATTACTGTGAATGTATAATTAATGTAATACAAAAATTCAGATGCAGTCTATCGGCTATATTCACCTGTTAGTGTTAATCAAAATATTTATTCGCCTAACAATATTTATTTAACGTTGAAAGATTTTTTCTTTTGAAAAATGATCTATATTTCATTATATACGGACAATTGCAGTAACTTGACTCACAATTAATTTCGTATGTAGTGATAAGTTTTCTAATTATTTATATTCTGTGAAGTATTTTCAAAGTATTACCTTTTTCACGTACCTAAATAATTTTATTTATGATAAATCGATCGTGTATGAAGTTTTTTTTTTTTCTAATTATTGTATACCCATATGATATAGTGAATTTTTGTAATTTTTGTAAATATACAATATTTTTAAATCAATAAACATTTAAATACATACCAAAAAAACAAAATGGCAAATTTTCTTCGGACCGAGTCCACAAGGTTTTCTTTACATTCGGTAAGATTTAGTTTTATTATATACCTGATAAGTACAATAATATATATAGTAATACGTTATTTATTTCATTTTTTTTTTTACACATATATCTAAACATGTACAATAAAATTAATTAACGATTAGTGCTGCGCGTTTGGAAGGTTGAGTAAAAGTACGGCCGTTGAATCAGATACCAGTTTGAAAAAGAAAAAAAAGTTCGTTCCTAATATTTTCGGTATATTGAAGCTCGTTTTAGTCAGTTTTTATAACTACCGTTAAATCCACTCGGTCTGTGCAGGTATCTGGAGATTAAATCTATCGATTATGGTATATTAAAACCTTCTGCATGACCGTACTTGGACTCGACTTTTTTTCTTTTTTTTTTTTTTTTGTTCTTTATTATATTCATTTTACTATACGATTTGAGCATTGCAGGCTATATGAACTCATATCGATTCATTTTTGGTGATAGCAAAGCTACAGATATTATATAGGCGAACACAAATATCATAATAAAAGTAGGCGTTATAAAAATTATAGAATCTAGGCTGCGATCGCACTAGGAAATAATCTGTAAGAGATATTCTTGTTTTTTTTATTAATCTATTTTTTATTTATTTATTTTTTTGTTTTATCAACTCATACAAAATACGTGATATAATTCGCGGTTCATTATTATCATTATAATTTATATTTATTTTTTTATTATTCATATCTTTTATTATTTGTATATTTATTATTGTATCAGTCTTATTAATTAAGCTTATAATTATTCAAAGCCGAAACTTTTACAATTCACTATCTATCATCGTATTCAATACATTCAGTGTCTCACTTCGTTTTCAGTGGCTCTTGACTTTCCAAAACTGTCTAATAAAATTGAAAATATCACTCAATCAGGAATTCACAATAGATTGAAAAGTTTCTGATTGTTTGATCGAGTTTTTTTTCTTCTTTTTTTCAAATCAATCGAAAGTCGGAAAGTCTTGCCTCGTGATAACGAGTAAAACACGAATTCATTTCAATTCAGTTACAGTTACTTTGTTCGGTATATAATTTCAAATTATTTATTTATTCATTATTTTATGAGTTAGGCCTTTCCAGAAATGTCTTGCTCTACAAATATTTTCATTTGTTTATTATAAATATTCAGCTAAAAATAATTATACACAATTTGTATATTTAGATTTATTTTACTTTCGATTCCTTCTTTTTTTTTTCTTCATCGTTTTATATATTTTTCTTTTTTTTTTCAAATTTTATTTATTAGATTTATCATTTTTTATTTAGAGTTATATTATCAAAAAAATAGGACAGACTTGTGAAAAATTGTGCAATTCCTATTATCGAATCACTATATAGGTTACACATATCAATAACTACGCCAACGTAACAATTATTCAATAATATTCACTTCGCACGCGATTTATGGATCAATTCAATTGAAAAAAAAATCAACATAATTAAAATTTAAGGCTAATGAATATGGACGAGACGATTAGTAGATCGAATTTAGACAAAAAAAATCGATATCATTTCCTTTCGAAAAGTGTATACAAATTGAATTAATTATTATAATAATTGATAAGCTTCGCAGCATGCAATTAAAAGCGAATAATTGCATATTCCTTCAGAACCTCATTACTATAATAACCAAGATCGTCGAACTGGAGTATGAAGGACAGATTTTTTTGATTAAATCAAATTTAAGGAGAAAAGGAACTTTCGCAAAAGCACATCAAAGTATGCGATACTATCTTATAAACATTATCAACTACATATTGACGCACGATCAGTATCTTTCTCCTAAATGTTTATCATAATTAGCTATGGGTATAGGTAGGATATAGATCAGTTTTTTTTTTTTTTCGAAATAATATGTGCATTCTCTACTATTATAATTATTATATATTCGACGCTTTTCGTTTATAGGAAGTTTCATACAGGTATAAATCTCCGATAAATTGACACTGTAAAGCCACTATGAAAGGTTAATTTAGTTAGGTACAGTGTTAATTTTTTTTTTTCTCCTCATTCGAGGCTATACACAGTCGCTAATAAAGGTTATAGGTATAAGTCCTACTACTCCGGATCAAAGATAAGCACGGACGAATTTCACACGATTCTCTAATCGACAGGGGTTCTCATTTTCATGTGTTTTAAATTCGTCAATTTTGTCAATTTTTTTATTCGATAGAAAAATGAAGGGACTATAGTTCTACAGGGTCCTGTTACAAGGCTCATCTCACGACACGCAGACCTAAATCCATCAACTATTTATATACGCAGAGTTAATTGATTAATTAGTTAACCTATTTATTTTATTCGTGGGGTTTTATACTCGCTCATGTATATTATTTATACTTATTTACAGACAAAGTCAGGATTTCGGGTACGAAAATCTATTTCAAATAACTAGAGTAACCGTGATCAATTATTACAGCAATTGAAAACTCGCGGTGCTCGAGTAACAACAGAAATCCACTTAACAGTCTCTGTACATTTGGTTGTAGCTGCTGTATAACTTTGGGTCCAATTCCAAGTGACCTCCGCGAGTTCATTGAGAAGTTGTTTGAGTTTGTCACACGGGTCAACGATTTTGAATAGCAAACTGAGATTTGAAACTCCTTTAATTAATTGACGAGTTTGAAGCACCGCGATACGCGACTGCGGAGAGTTCATTAGAGTTCGATTTCCATTCATTCAACTCATTGTCAGTCATAGTCCAATTAAAACAACGTAACGAAGCGAAATAATGTGTTTCGTATACCCGATAGCCTCCCTTTACTCGATATATCGTTATTATTATTTCATTAAACTTTTTCGCTATTATGTAGATTGTCTATTCTACGATATTTTTAGAATTTTCGCACGTGGCTCGTTCATTGGTCCACCTTGTTGGATGTTATTATTATCAATTTTGTATGATTTCGGTTCCAATCGCCCGACAAATAGTCATGCATTAATTAGAATAATTTTATACTCCTAATGGGGAATTACGTTAAACGCTATAATTATTACAGACACATTTTTTTAATTGTTATATAAAAAAAAATAGAAACTCAAACTTCTGAAGCTTCAGCACGAGAATATTGAAGTTTATATTCAATTTCTGTAATTTTGTTTACTCTTCATTCCCCCTCAACGATAATATATAACATACCCAACATACATAATTATCAATTACACTTAATTCTCATTATTGATATAATTGAGACTCGTTTTTATTTTCCTCTCATATCCGTAATGATAATATAATAATTTATGGAAAAAGTTTATATTTTTTTCTTTCCCCTTCGTTGCAAATATTTATTTAATACATATTTAATTTCTTTATACCCAAAAAAAAAAAACGAAAACCTTTAATATTTTTTATATTATCCACAAATCTACTCGTATAGTGTAATTTATGAGTGCTTTTAGACCTTTTTTAGCTATAGTCATTATTATTATTATTATTATATGTATTATATACTAATTTTTGGTACACAAAATCTTAAACTCGATTTTCTTAACAGTTATATGTATGTATACATATATATATCGTAATAATAGTCATTTAATTCTGTCATAGTACATCTATATTATAGTTTTTATTTTTATTCTCTTGTATCGTATTTTTATTCAATATACTGGTCGTTCGATTTAGCCAGGAACAATTTTTAAATTTACTGCCAACTTCCAAGCTGTTCCACCAAACGATTACTTCAAATTTCACGCCCCTCATTTGCCATATTATTATTGATTCATTATCCCAATCGCGTCAACGTTAGAAATGATTTAGTTTTCCTTTTTTTTGTTTCATAGTCGCAGTAAGCCAAAGATAATATATATGTATTTAATTTTTTGTTATTCAATTATTAGATCAATTGGCAGCAACAAAGTCACCTAGAATTACCAAAGATTAGCAAAGTTTTTAGAAATTGTGTATCGCAAAAAATCGTGTATTATGCATAATTGTGGTAGATATTGAGTAATTTATCGAAAGAAGAAAATCTTGAATTTCACTACCTGTACAAAGAATTAGAAAATGTTAAATTGCTAGATGAAATATTAGCGAAAAATTGTAAAATCCTATCAATTCATTTTTAAAGCTGTAATTGTCGTTGTATATACGTCGTTTTACCGCTTAAATATAATACCATTTCACTTTAAATTCGTACTTTCGGAATGGGAAAAACGTCAATTCTCACATTTTTAGTCATACAAAAGCGAAGTAGAAAATAATAACTAGATAAAACCGCATGGAAACGATAATAAATTTGGCTCCTAACCATGAAGTCCGTAAATATCGCCCGTTCTAATTACCCTCAGGCAACGAAATTCCCCGATTTCAAAGTTCAGAAGTCAAAAAGAGGTCAAAGTTCATAAACGACGTATAAAATCTTGACGTATAATTAATCAATACAAGCGTGTACGAAGAATCTGTGCTAATTGTGAAACAAAATTAAAAAAAAAAAAATGTGTAATCAATAAATGCGAAGGAAGGTATCATTGTCGTTAACGTCAAGCAGCGGCTGCTGGTTTATCGCAGGTTGCTGATTAAGGTGATTCAAATTTTGTAGAATGGCGTGCAGGGGGCGGGGTGCTCGTTGTTATCGTCTGGAGGCCCGGAAGTCGGCACTTGGCTATGCGAGAGTAACAACTCCTTCCGGTTCAGGTGACCAGCAATTGTCCGACAGCCAGCACCCGATGACAACGGTCACAAAACCGATCAGAAGTGCCAGGACGATGTAGACTTCCGCATTTCCTAACGAGTCTGTTCGAAATCAAGAGAACGACAAACTTTTGTTTCTTCTCCGATAAAATTATCGATCGATCGATTTACGTGGAGAAAATTACGCAGCCATGCCGTTAGGAATATACGTCTACAAACATCCATGCGAGAAAAAAAATTCAATGCGGAAAGTATGTCACTCACGATGTGCGCGTGCGCCGAGTTTTCTCATCCTAGTGCGGAAAGTAGAGCATGTGTAACTCTCGTTTTTTTACACGCATAAAAAATCGAGCTTTCCAAGCAGGTGTTACAAACAACAAATTTGAACTGATACTAGCTACAGACTGATTAAATAACGAATGACACGAGTCGAGTTCGGTGTTCGAAGTAAACAAGAGGGGGGACGAATTTTACAGCTCGTAATTCATATTATATTGACACCGGATGGAAGAGCCTGAATACATGGAGAGAATAGATAATGTGCAGGAGATTGATATTGGAAAATCTCTCCGCCGATTTAATCCATATCAATTCAAAGACGTCACGGAAGCTGGGAGATTTGACTTCCAAGTAGGAGTGCTTGCATTGATTTGTGGCCACTTTCGTGGTCGTTGCAGGTATATTGGCTTCGCAAGGACATAAATTACGGGCTTTGCTTGATTTGTGTGTACCATAAACTGTGGCATCGATATCAATATCCCGGAAATTGACTCTGTCAGTGATCTAATTGGCAACGAAAAATAACGACAAACATGCGAAATTGATTGAATTAAGATAAAATTAATCAATCAATAAGTTGAAGGGAATCATGCTGCTAAAAGCAGTTTTTACTATTCAACCGGGACACTTTCGGCTTACCTAGAGGACCTTTCGGCTCTCTGGAGGCGAGGAGACCCTTGAAGAGGGTCGGGTCTCGGCGGCGCCAGTCCCACCAGCCCCGACCCCGGCGGACTGGTCCTAGTGAACCTATAGCGCCTCCGGCGCTCCCGGGTGCCACAGGACTTCCGGGACCTCCGGGGCCAGGAGTGCTCGGTGAACCGGCCTGCGGCTGCCCGTGGGCACCCGCGGCTCCACCGCCCTGGGGCAATGGGAGTCCCAACACTGTATAAACAGCGTTTGATTAAAAATCTATATAGGAATAGTTTTTTCTTTTTTGTCTCTTTTCAAACATTTTCAATTAACAATTGCAGTCGAGTCAGATGAATCTGCAGTAGGTAAATTGAGAATTCATACTATCCGTATATTTTATTGATGAAAATATTCAGAAAATATAGATTCGTCATCAAACAAATTGTATCATTTCGTATTGTGTTGTGTGAAATCAATATTTTAGTAGAAAATTGTATCATTCTTTAAATGAAAAAGCATGAAATTTACAAATTTCCAATTTTCTTCAAATAACGTGTCACAAAAAGATTGAAATCGGATTTTTCGAGTTGTAATCGATCACAGAGTCATCAGTAAATGGTGTAATTAATTACATTTCCATTGCAAATTACAGCTGTATTTTATAATTAATTAACTGGCAATTAATTAATTACATGTGAAATACCAACACTGATTCAAACCACCCCGATCATCCTGACGGTTCTCTATCCGCGTAGCACACAGATCGCTGACCGATCAAACTTGTGCGCAACCTAAGTTGCCTATACACAGGCGCTTGAACTCCACATTCAAAATATCACCGAGAATATTTCACTACTTTTCTTTATCATTGCGATTAACTTACTAATTCGATTAGTCTTGATAAAATCATCAACAAGTCATATTTCGCGGACTGTGTTCGCATAAAAATATCAGACACGACATCGGCGACACTACACCAAAAACACGGTGAAAGGGAAAGGGAAAGGGAATGAGACAAGTTACGTGTATACTCATATCACCGTAGCTGTATCGCAGTCAGAGACAACATGAGGCAGTAAGAGGACAAATTCGAGACAGAGTAGTCGGTGTCTGTAAATAATTATATCGTAGTGAAAAGTGGTGTGAAAGTAGTTGAAAACATGTCCGAGGATTGTTGAAATTAAGAGGTATAAGCCCTGAGTATTATTTATATCGATAAAAAAATAAATAGACATAAACATGATGCAGTAAAGTCAGCTCTAGCTTTCCAAACTCGGTTAACAAAAGATCGGACATTCAAAACTTGACCCATCTATACTCACAAATTTTTAATTAAATATCCCGCTCGATATAGAGATCGATTATCGATAATCAATCCATTACTCATCGGATATCGATCTATTTGAATTACGGATAACGTGATCAAGTTTTCACTTCCGATACTGTCGTTACGTAACGCACGCGTTAGGGATGGCCACTCAGTGAAAAATAATCGATGCATCGATTAATCGATTATCAAAAAATAATCGAACATCGCTCGATTTAATCGGCGAAAAATAATCGATTAATCGATAATCGTTTTATTTTTAAAGTATTTCAATTTTGTATTCGGGTTGAAAGTTTCTCTTGAATTCTATATATTTAAAAATTATTGAATGTACTTTGATATTTGAGGTCAGTACTTTATTATCTACTTGTTTGAATCTGAGTATTTGTTATCCAATCACACATCAAATCTAACCGGAAAAACCAACAAAAAGTCAAAACTAGTCAAAAGAAAATAATCGGTGGAAAATTTCGATTACGACAGAAAATAATCGATGCAGTCGATTAATCGAGTGACGAAAATAATCGATTATACTCGATTAATCGGAGAAAAATAATCGATGCTACGATTAATCGATTATTTTTGGCCATCCCTAGCACGCGTATAGTGAGGATAGTCAAAATGTAAGATTCCAATTTATTAAAAATTTAGCCCTTGTATCTCTGTCATTATTATTATTATTATTATTATTATACGGTCTTAAAAACCGCGTGGCTATCATAACACGCAAGAATTATTCTTTCATTCGAGTATCTGTGATGTTGTCATGTCAAATATTTGGCCTGCTAATAAAATAGACAGTAATAGACAGAATATGACAATTCGACGATCGACATCGTGACGATCAAAATCTTATATTAGATCGCAATTACTCACCACATATCGAGAGTAGTAGAACTCCGGCTAGGAAGCACCACCCCATAACGTGACATCAACAGGTAGTTCCACCGTGAACCACGTCGCAGGCTAATAGTCTGATTTTCTGTTTACTCATATCCGTCCGGTGGGGGGGGGTTACTCGATGACCGATCTGATGCACTTCGTTCTTCAGTTCTTTACCCGATTGCCGAAAATCTGAAACAAAAGAACGCCTACATGTGCGTTCGACTGTTTTCGCCGCGTCTCACTCGCACCGTAACAAACTCTGGCCTCTCTCTCGCTCTTCGCTCACTCAGTGGCCTCAGTGGTCACGTGGTCCGCGGCGCCGCCCTACCATAACCTAATTCCGATTAGTCGATAGACTTTCGCGCCAAATTGTATCATGTAACCTGTTTTTGTTTTCATGTGTAGCTAAACAACGGATGAAATTTGTTCATTTTATAACAAGTGAATCGCGTTTAATCGAGCGAAACTCCTCCCGATATTCTTTTGTTTCGTATAAACTCGAGTAGAAGAGTATAAACAAAGGAATGGTCGCTTCCACTGTTACTCTCGTGATCTACTGTCAATCATAGATCGCAACAATCTTCAGTCACGATGTCAGATAATTTTTCTAAACTCCGTGAGGCCTTGATAAACATCAAAAAGACACTCGAATGCACCGTATGGTAAGATTGGACCGTGAAAAATATTCTTTGTCTTTTGTTTCATCTATTCTAACCCGATCTTTTTTAAATCGCGCGAATCGTTACAGTCACAAACTGCCGAACGATCCAGTAGCCGCAAAATGCGGTCACCTTTTCTGTCAAGGCTGCGTAAACAAGATTGTGAACACGAAACGCGGCGTTTGTGGCGTCTGCAAGAATATCATAATCAGGAGCGGACTGAGCCAGACCGAAAGCTGCAGGAAGATCGTAGCGGACTATAAGGCGCTCTGCGAGGCCAGCGAGAAGGACGCCGGTGGTAAGTTTTGCCATTGGGCTGTTTTCCAGCTCGGAAACTCCAGCTTCTCATTTTCCGTTTCAGCTTCCACGCCGGGGCCTAGACAGTATCCGACGAAACGGAAAAACCTTTCGCTTTCAGGAGCGTCAAGCACAGGGCCGTCCACGATAAAGAGTCTCGGACAGAGAGGCGGAGGAGCTAAGAGAACCGCGAGAAAGGTGTCGCTCGATTCTGCGGAAACGATAAAATTCAATGCTACGAATTCAATTAAAACCGATCTTCCGGCCAGATTAAAACAGGCCGAGAGTAAGACGGATAAAAACTCACCGGTTTTCACAACCGACGAATTATCCAGCGAGATACAAGCCATTGGGTCGACTGAGAAAGTTAAGGGATGGCTTTTATCGGAAAGTTTCGAAGAAAAGACTTACGATCCTTCAGAATTTCCGGAAATTCAAGCCAGACCGGCCACTCCGACCTCCTCGGCGTCTTCGGACCTCGAATCGTTCTCTCAGATCGTTTCTAAGGACAAAAGAAAGCCTGGAAGCAGGGCGGCGAGTACCCAGAGAGAGATGAAGGGGAAGAGCAAAACTCGAGAGCTCACAGATCGGAACGATAAAGAGAAGCCAAAGACCGGGTCGAAGCCGACAGAATCGTCGTGGTCGGAACTGAAGCAGTTGAAGAAAGAAGCAAGACCGAATGTCAGGAAGCGAAAGCGATTAAACGTTAGCATAGAGAGACCAAGCTCGAGTAAACCGGTCGTAGAGTCTTTGGATAAAGAGGATTCTGAGGATGGGGATAATAAGAATTTCCAAAATAACGGATCTGACGAAGTTACGGACTCTGCGAAGAAGAGGATGAAGCCGAACGTCATATCTTGTAGAAAATTAGACGAGAACGAAAGATTCCTCCCTGTCGAAATTGAGAAACTGAACAAGCGTCAGGTGAAGATGATCATCGGAGTAAACGACTCTGATGTTTCAAAAAATTCAACCGGGAGTCTTGAAAAATCTTTGGAGAAAGCAAACGCGAGCAAATTGTCCCTGAGAAAGTCGATCGACAATAGTAAAAACAAAAGCAACAACGAGGAGGTGAATTCAAGACCGGAATCGAGGCAGAGTTTTCAGCCGAACGACACTCGCCCGGAGTCTAGACTCTCCAACAGAAGCCTGGGCAAGCGAAACTCCGACAAATTTAGACTGTCCACAAAAATCTTATCGACATCGACGCCGAAAACTAGTCCTGCAAAGGATTCCGTGGATCAGAACACGGCTAGAGAAGAAGTCAAGGAAAAGATTGAGGTCAAAAAATCATCTCCCCTCAGAACGAGCAACGATTTTATCAGAAATAAACTATCATTGAGGAGAGGATCCTCAGGTAGCAGCAAGACGACCGAAAGTAGAGTCCTGAGTATCACGAAATTGGGAAAACTGTATAAACCAAAAAATAGAATAAAGTTCTATCACCTAGGACCGATTCTGCCGAGGCTCGAAAGAAGAGGGGATTTCCTGCAGGAATCAATCGACACCCGAGACGCCCAGACGCAGACGAGCCCGGAAGAATTAGAAGGCCCTAACGAAAAGTTAGAGGCTTGCAAGATCATCGCACAACCCAGCACCGCCGGTACGAGCAGCAAAATATCATCGGAGGAACTGGACACTGCTAATAAAGTCAATATTATGTCTCCGAGAGATGATTCGCAGCTGAAGTACCTGGCGACTGAGTCTCCGACTGTTCCTAGGATCGGCATCCTCGAGTCTCAACAATCCGCGCGAAGAATCGGCGACGTTACTAAAACCACTGGGGAATTTAGCTTCGTTAGCTCCGGGACTCACGATTTCTTCAAAAACGTGAAGAAGTACGCGGAGAAACTGATAGCCACAGACTCCGAGGACCAAGACACGCCGATGGAAGATTTTGGCAGAGAGAATATCAACAAAGAGGAGAAAATTAAGTCTCTGAACACTGAGAGCAAGAAAAACGAAGTTGAGACGGCTCCGAATCGTGTCCAAAACGTACAAAAATCTCCCGTTCACAGCGGAAGAAATTCTTCCCCAATGACGCATAAACTTTCGGGGAGTGAGTCGAAGAGACGAAGCACGGAAAAGCCGCAGTCCCAGGGCAAGTCTGAGGCTGAGACGGAGATAATTTCCAAAGCAAAGAGTAGGGATGGTTCCTACCAGGCGGATGATAGCGAACCGATTTTATCAACCGCGAAGCACAAGGTCGTCAGGAAATTGGATTACAGTCAAGAATCGAGATCGACTCGCACCCCGGAACCAGGAAAAAGCGGATCGAACGACAAGGAGAAAAAGCGGCGATCGCCGGAGAAGAAAACCTTTAGAAAAGCCCACCTGATCTCCAGCTCAGACTCGGACGACGAGTTACTCAACATATCGCTGACGACGAAAGAGTCTTCTGGCAATTCTCAACCGATCGCGAGGCCTGGAGCCTCCCAGGCTTGCGGAAGCATCATCCTGACGGAGGATATAAGCGTGGCATTTTCTTCTAACAGAGAAACCGCGGATACAAAAAGGAAGAGATCTCCGTCTCCGAATTCGTTGGATAATAACGACATCAAGGCAATAGCGGCGGGGTGGTGGGACGAGATAAATAGAACCTCGCAGGAAATCGCAGATGACAGCGACGCGGTATTCGGACGGAGCCGAGATAATTCTTCCGCAAAATCACCGGCGCCTCAGAAGAAACCGAAAATCGATACTCAGGCTTCGCCAGTCTCCTTGGGCAGCGATCAATTTCCCCCGTTGAGTCACACCGCTATTTACGGAAGCAGAAAGAAGACGAATAACTCCGAGGGCCCTTTGTCCTTCGTGGGTAAAATAACTCCTGGTAAAAATGGGAAAAGCGTGTCTATAGCCGAATCGACTCCGACGAATAATTTGGCCAAACGAGGGAATACCTTCAACGGAAGAGTTACCACGAGCAGAAATGCGACCCCGAGTAAATCGAGGTCTTTTGAAGGGCGGGAGGCGCGGGTTCTTTCGCACAATTCGGACAAGGAGAACGAGCTTGGCAAAGTTTCGAAAATAGCTGCGAAGGGAGACTCCAAGAAGCCTAAAGAAAACTTGACCAAGGATTCGCCGATAAATACGGAACCGTTCGAGTACTCGAATCTGAATATTACTCAGGAACAATTACTGATGCAGGAAATAGAGGATAATTTACTTGGAAGAAATGCGCACAAAGAGAACCAAGACAACAAACTACCCGATGAATCGTCCGTCGTTAACAAAGAGAAGACTCCGTCCAGGAGAGAAAAGCTGAGGCCAAAGGGCTACCAATCAGCTCAGATCGAATCGGACGACTCTGCGAACGTGTCCGACGAAGACATCATAGAAAGTACACCGGAAAAAAATTTGCTGTCCAAAAAGGATCTCTCAACGCACGTGGACAACTCGCAGAGATCGAACGCCTCCCTGAAGAGTTTTATGTCCGTAGACATGACGCCGATCCCGAACAGAGTACCGAAAATTTTGCAGATTGGTTCCGACGCATCCCCTCTGGTAGAGAGAAACTCGAGGCTATCGAGCAACCAGGATAATGTCCGGGCTCGTATTTCGTCTCACAGTACTCCGAAAACCCTGGAATCTGTTCCGACCAGGGTGAGATTGTGCTTCGTTTGCAGTTGTCTGTCGCTGCCGCAGGTTCAGAACGTGAAGGCTTTTGCGAGAACGTGGAACGCGGAATACACCGCGACCTACAAGCGCGAAGTAACTCACGTAATTGTGGAAACGAACGAGTCGGACACGGCGGGTCGAACGATGAAGTACCTGCTGGGAGTCGCTCACAAGAAATGGATAGTCAGCTACAGATGGGTAGTGGACTGCATGAGCGAGGGGATACTCCTTCCCGAGGATAATTACGAGGCGGTTGACAGCGACACGGAGGAACCGGGACCCCGGAGATCGAGACTCAGCCAGACGGGACTTTTTCACGAATTCGCGTTTGCCTGCATGGAACCGTTCTCGGATATCACGATATCGCAGCTTAGGGTAATTTTTATACTCACCAAGTGAAGAGCCGATTTTTATACGATTGTCTTTTTCTTCGGCCTGGTCTTCCGCCTCATTTAGATGCCACCCCCGGTTTCCTGAAACAATTTATCCGTTTTTCAGGACCTGATCACAAGTTGCAAAGGAATTGCTGTCGAAAGCTTGGAGGAACTCGCAGCTCTGGATGGCAGACACAAAGTTATATTGTACAACGGCGATGTACACCAACCAGAAGTATTAGGTAGGTATCTTCGGAGACGAGACTATGAAGTTTTTGTGTAAGAGGCTCTTGTTACGTTTTAGAGACTCGTTTTCTGCCTCTAAATAGTAGAAAATGTCTACAGTAACAGAAATTCAGTCGTGGTGAGAAGCAAAATGGCCCAAAAAAAGTTCAAAGTAGTTATTAGTCCAAAGTTATCATCTCACAAGCCCCACATTATTTCTGGATACTCAACCAATAGACCAGAAGAAAAAATAACAGGAGTTTTACGATATTTTCACGTTTCAGGAAAACTTATTACTGTTTTTTTTTTCTTTAGTTTCGTCTATTCTAATTAGCAAAAAATAGACAAATTAATTAGTAGAGATCTATAAACTTGTGGAGTCTAATGGACTAAAAGGCCTGACCTCTAACTGCACGGCTCGATCCGCCATTTCGAATCTAAGGTGTTGGAATTCAGTTTTTTCATCATATCTCGACAATCATTGATATTATCGTCACGAAGGTGATTATAAAAAATGAAGTTCGTCAAAGTCTCTACAAAAAAGGTTCAGGACATTTTTCTCATATCTTCAACAGTTTTTGTGTAATACAGGTCTAAAAGTATCGATATTTGTGTTTCCCTTCAGTTGTCAGAATTAAGTACGCATTCACTGGTGTATTAAAGGAAAACTATCCAAGATACGAGAAAAATGTATTGAACCTTTGTTGTTGAGAATTCAGTAAGCTTCATTTTTTACAATAGCCTCCGTGACGATAGGATCAATAGTTATCGAGATATGATGAAAAAACTGAATTCGCGCATCGTCAATTTGCAGGTCAATTTTTATTATTCGCTACATCTTGATCCAATTTTGCTGAACTATCGAGTATAAAGAGTCAAAATGTCAATGGGAAAATGCTCTAATTGTTTTCTTCATCGACACGTACAAGAAATAAAATTTAAAAAAATTTGGGACTTGTGCTATCGAAATTCGGGACTCCCCTACCACTGATAATTTTTCTATCAGCTTTTTTATCGAAGACGAGGAGCAATTTATTGTAATTATCGAATTTCAAACAGCAAACTGGCGCTCCCGAGGATGTGCTTTACCGGTGCAGGTGGAATGGGCTCTCTCCTGCATAAGCCAGTATCAACTGATGTCTTTCAGAGACTATTACGAATCTCCGGATCCTGATTTCGTATTAGACATGGGTTTTCCTTCCGAGCTTATAAACGAAGAGGAGGATGACAGTGCCAACGAAGCTTCGACTTTACAGGGCAATTGATGATCCGACGACAATTAAACGGTATTAGGGTGATTCCACGTTGTACGATTAGGTATAAGTCGAGCTCAATTCGTCGTTACCGTTATTCACTACGTCACAAAAAATTATTCAGATTTAATTTTACACCGGTTATTATTTCCACGACAGTAGAGTCAAGATTTGTATCAATTATTCATAATTTTCGAGACAATACACATAATTAATTCCATTATAAGAGATTTATTTTTCGAAGTTTCTTTCTCTCATTATTTTGTCTAAGGTAAAAATTTTTCGACACGTTTTTATTGTTGGTTTTTGTATACCGAAAAGAAAAGTAACGGCTGGTACGTTTCGGGAAATATAAATGAATGAATTTCGTTTCTTTCAGAATTATAGATTGCTTATCTAATATTTTTCTTAACTTGATATTGTATAAAATACATGATCGGAGTAATATTCGTTTTTGATTTTGCCATGTCGTTATGTGAAATTGAATAACACATCCTGTGGTTTATGAGCATATTATCAAACGCTTTGAAAATAAAACCACACATGCCTTTGTTAAGTAATTTGTATTTGTAATAGTTTAAACATTTGATACCAAGATTTTTATGAACAAGCGTTGATAGAGTCACAGTATATATTCTATATATAATGTATATACAAAAATAAGAACAGTTAATCGAAGAATATAATGGAATAAATAATTCTGTTCTATACCAAAAACCGATATTTGGATCTTTCCAATTTCTCATTCAGTCTCTGTTTACGAATATTTCAGTATGAAGTACAGAAACTTTGAGAAACCGTTTTCTACACGTATTGACGCATTCAGAAGCTTCACTCTTGCAGAAATTGTGTCACCGCTTTCGAGCTACCGCAAGGTATTTCTTATTTCCGGTTATCTTCCTCCACTTCCGGCCCCAGGCTTTAATATTTGATTTTTACTTTTTTACTTTTTTACTTTTTGCTCCAATGTGAGTTTCGAATCCGTTCCTTCGGAGCCTGGGGCTCTCCCCTGCTATCTCAACCCCTTTACCTCTTTTCTTATAAAATATTACCGTTTCTATATGGATACACTAAATTCTACTTCCCCTGAAATATATTTGTTATAAGCCACTGAAGTTTGTCTAGTGAAAGTAGACACTAGGTGCTGTATACATTTTTTGGGAAATGGACTGGCAAAAGTTATAGATTTGCTATAACAAAAATATAAAGATGAAAAAATCGAAAAAACATCCGGGTTCACAACTTTGGAAGAATAATTTTATCACTTGTGAATTTATTTGTATGATTATAGAACTACGATTTCGCTAAATTTTGAGAGAAAGTCTCTTTCGGCCCAAATTCCAATCCATTTCTCCTTCCGGTCTTGAAATTAATGATGTTTAAATTTTCACGAATCTCGTAACTTCAATATTACTTGAGATCAGGGTGTTGATTACTTATTCAACAGTAAAGTAAAGTCTGTTGGAGTTGATTGAAATCTCTGAATCATCTGGAATCCCATTACCTAAATCTTGTTGAATATTTGTCAATCTATTGAAACCCCCCGAAATCTTTCAAATTAATTTATAATCCTAAAATACTCAAATTGATGAGTGATTAATTACAGTGAAACTTTTGGGGGATGGGAATAATCAATTTCTTTAAAAGAGAAATTGCCTGCCTAGTCGGAGCCTCACGCCACGAGACCACGATGCTCGCCCACAAATTCTTGTCAAAGACTTTATCAGTGCTCTGCTGTTCACATCGTAAAAGCAAGGATCTTAATATAAGATCCTTCCCTTTGATCACCATCAAGCAATGTCATGTCGCACAAATTTTCTTTTCTTAGAGAAATTGAGAGCCAAAGGGGTCTGGAATTTTTCAAAAATTTACGGACTTCCTCATAAGTCATGGATGCGAAGCTTTTTAGCCTGCGGGAGAAAATTGGATCGTTTAGAATAATACATCTCACACTAATCTTAAATCCCGAGCTCCGCTTTAACTGAGTAGATCGATGATCCCGGAGCACCGTATGTATATCACTAAAGTTTCGATTATATGAGGTACCAAGGATTCCTCGCTTTTGCTTTCATCCAAAGTTAACAGTTTCCACACCGCAAGAGAAGAGAACCCCGAGGGGGTTCTGAGGATGTTATCGTAATTAAATCGACAAATAAGAAGACGCGGTATATCTATGTGATATACTGTGCCCGCGGGAAAAGAAGACTCGCAAAAAATATCAGCACAGCTGGTGCGAAGCAAACTTCGAACTGCACTTGGCGAACAACCGCGAAGCACAAAACTTTTATAATAAAGACAATTAGTAGATTTTTTTTTCGTACCCAGCTGGCGCTGACACCCAGGTTCATATACATCGCCGACCTCCGAGTCTTGACACAAGTTTTTATCAGCTTCTCAAAGTCTGCAACTTTTGCAAGACTCTAGCGGATATACAAGGTGAACCATTTCACGTTTCGAGAATGGGAGGGGCATAACTTTGAAACCAGGGTCGCCACCCTTCTGGAAAACCGGGAAATGTCAGAAAAATTTGGTGGTTCTCCTTGACGATTTTTTATTACAATTTTTAGTGGTTTCGATTCGAATCGTAGATCAAAATATGAGAGAAAAATTATTATATCAGTCAGGGAAAAGTGGGAAATGTCAGGAAATTCTGTGAGCGGAATCTAGTGGCCACCCTGGAAACGGTAGGATGTAGATTCGATGTCAAAAACGCATTTCAAAGCTGACAATCCAAGCATCGAGATGCGGTATCGAAGTTGTGCCACTTTAAGCTCCTCCCATTCTCGACACGTGGAATCGGTCACCCTGTACATGTACCGAGAAATTCGTTCCTTATTCGCCCCGAGTGATGCTACAGCAACGGTTGAACTTTGACTAGGTATCATCATAAAATATCCATGATCCTCATTCCACCGGAAAAACTAGTAATTAGGTGTACGGAGTGAAGTTTACCGGGTTGCGGCGAGGAATAAAAATCCAGAATCCAATCTACGCTGCTTGATTATATCCATCAGGAATGAATAATCGTTGTGGAATTTCTTTCGGCTTCTATGCAAATGATCTTCAGTCCGAAAGTTTTTTCTTCAGCTTTTTTTCTTCCCTTTTTTACACCGTGCCAGTGGAGATTGAATTTCAGTCTGATAAATAAGAGAACCGGCTAATACGAACTAAATACGAGGTCGTGGGTGGGCTGTGATTTTTCACCTCATTATCGCGAGGATTTGGGAAACGGCGGCCAGAAGATGGAATATGGATACAGGTGTGAGAATCGCGTGTCTTGCGGTATCTAGACGAAAATTGGATCCTCAGGAGTCTCGTTAAATTTTCGTCAAACTTGGCACGAATGATCGTAATAACAACGTTTTACGATCATATTTATCCCGGCGTGAACTGTATACCGTTGACTATGCTTCGGAGGGTCGTAAAGCTTTGATGATCGAACTCAGTGTCAAGCCACGAGTATCTTCTCATAATTCCATCTATCAAAGCGAAATTGGGAATAAGCCCTGGAAATGAGATCCAATTACGAGAATGTAAAATTGGAGCTTTTTAATAGTTGAGCAGATCAGACACCGTGGGATTTCAGCTTTCAATCACAAACCACGAGGCCGTTTCCATCGGGCCAGACTGATTTCTCGCAGATTCCTCGCAACTCTGGGGTTTATATAACTTTCAGCAACGCACTTGCGAACCCGACCGTAAAGCAAGGAGATGGCGTATTTAGGCAGAGAGATTTAACGCTCGGTTGGTTCCTGCAGCTTTGATGATATCTAAAAATCAAACACCCAGGTGGAAGGCAGGAGCCGGGGATTCAATTAGGAGTTTTAATTGTTCGCGATCAGCAGTGCTGATTGTAAAATCGTAAACTTGGACGTTTTTTAATCTGCCTTGCCGCCAATTTTCTTCCGTTGTATGGCGAACGCTATAACTCAGCTGGTGACAAATAACAATGAAACAGAAATATTGAACAACAATACATCGCGATTTTTACGTCACGTTTACTCAGAGGTGATTAAAAAGGGATTGAATTATTTTATTTTATCCGATATAACATTTTTTATGGCAAACCTAATCGTTTTTGACCGTATCGAGTTTCATTTCAAAGCACGTTTCATAGTTTGTATCGAGTGACAATTACGAACCTGGGGTGAGTCCGGACTGAGGAAAATAGATTAACAAAGTTACCACGAAACCGAAAAGTTTTTTTAGAGCGTTGAATAAAAACTTCTTTTATAACGTATTTTGAAGAAAAGTTTCAGACCGGACGTACGATATAGTTCTGGACGAGTTGAGGGGGGCGAGTAATATTAAAACTTTTGGTGCAATATCGGAAAGCAATTCCGCCCAACTTTTGCCCAGATGCACGTAGACGGACAATAAGGTCCGAAACCAGAACTGGAAACTGGTTGAACGCTGCGAAGTGAGAAGCTTAAAAGTTACCATATGGGATGTGAGGCAATTTCCCGAATTGAAATCCACCCTCTTCAATCTCACCTGGTGGTTCATTTTTCCAGAGAATGAATTTCGCTCCTGTTTATTTTGTTATCCTTTCATTGTAGCAGAAGAAACCGTGAATCAGATCTCGAAGAAATCTGCACACTAGATCACGAATTATTCAATCCCTTTGAAAATTGAGCCACAGCTCTCGCGTCTCTCCATCTGAGTATGTGAGAAAATACCACGTAACTCGACTAAAAAATTAATCGTTAATCCGTTTCGGTCTGAACCCCCCAGGTTTCTGCGATGAAATACAAAATGTCAAATCCTACAATGCTAAAATCAATTTTCATCATTTGATCGCCTTCGGCTCGCCAGGTAAACCCAACGGCTCGTACGAAAAACATAACCTTGCCGAACAGTTACTTTCTGCGCGCGCCCCATACAATTTTTCTTACACAAAAGGCATTAATAGTCACTTTGACGCCAGTTGAGTTCCGCACGAATATGCGTATAGGAGCTGCTGTAAAAGGTAGTAAAGAGGGGGTAACCTGCGGTATAAAGACTTTATTCCGCAACTTTGACATGCGCACTTTGAACTGCGCATCAAAGTTGCGGAATAAAGACTTTATACCGCAACTTTGAACTTGGCGGTATAAAGTGCCACTTGCCGGAACGAAAACAGGCGTCAAAAAGTGACTTTTTAATGCCTGTGCCGTAGAAAAAAAATATTTGGTTACTGCAATTAAATTATCTAAGATCTCTGATAATTATTGAGTCATAATTTTTGGACAGCGAGAAAAGTCTTGAATGAAGATGAAATTCTCTGCGGCTATCTTGAATCTCGAACCACGAAGCATCCGGTCAAAGGGTCAGTTGGGGGTGGTTTGAGGACCGTGTAGCGATGCTTCATCAGACCGGAAATCCTGGCTCGGTGTTGGGTCTCGAAATTCATACAGCGGGTAGATATAATACGATCTGTGAATGTGAGAGTATATCTTCGTTTCTAAAAATTATAGAACCGCATCACTTCCCCTTCCCCAGTCTTTCATATCCCTGTGGGATGATGAAAAATTCAGGATCCCGTTGCCGGAAAAAGAAAATGTTCTCCCTAATCTCTGGCTACCCACTCTTCTACCCTTCACCCGGGACCTCCTTTAATATTCTCCCCCATTTCTTCATCCCCTGTATACACTGTACACTGCGGCCCCGATCACCTGCGGTAAAACAATACCAGCGAATAATGTGAAGGGAAAGAGAGGAACTTTGAAAGACTCTGAGGAAACAAAAAAACTGAAATATGTTCGCGAAATTAAAACACGAAACAATTCTAGTATCAAGAATAATCACAGTCCTTTAGATTCCTACGGTGGTTGTCTTTCGAAATTGCTTGTCGGTGAAATAGGCCGGCGATTTTCCAGAAAAAAATCACTGCCAACAGGGTCTTCGTCAAACAAGGAGCGTCCTGGGAAATTTATCCGAGGTAATATTTACCGGCGATGTATTTTCCGAGCGAGAATTTCAAACGGAAGGGTAAACGTGATTCTGAATTCTGGAATCCTGCGGACAGGGTCTCTGGAAGTATATATAAAATAACCGTTGGAATTCTGTTATTCATAAAATATCAGTTTTCGTGACAGTCAGCCGTTGGTTCTGATGTCACGTAGTAGTAGCCTTGTATCTTTTGTGGTCATGTGGAATTTATACGAATTATATTGGTACTCTTCTGAATACCTCGAGGTCTGAATACACTGTAAGGTCAGAAACGCCCACGAAGGACGCGAGTTTGGGTATACTCTGTTTGTTGGTCGTTTGTACATTAGGTTTGGTCTCCGGCAAGTTTCTTGCTGATATGCAAACTTGCCGGCTAAACATTGATTTATCGGATAAACTTTAGCCTCAATATTAAATTTATACGGACGGAAGCGAATCCACAAAGCCACCGCCGCAGAAATTCACAAGATACGAACCTTCCTTCTTTTGATTGCCATATCCAACGGTTACAGAGGATATCGAACGTAATTTTATGTTAATTTCACCATTCGGTTATTGGAATAATTACTTGCAATTTAATTTATCTATCTTTTCCAGTTCGAAGCCCAAAATCCAATAGCATAACAATAATTGATTAGAAATATTGCTATTCTTTATGTCGATTATATTCTTATCGGTTATATCTACATTCTTTTGTCGATTTTTGACCAGTCTCATGTCTAATCAACTTTTTTTCTAATTAATATTTTTTGGAAATTCAAACGCCATTTTCAAGAGCAGCCAATTCGCCACAAATTGAGACTATAACCAGTATCTTATCGATTCATAATAGTATTTCCATAGTCAGTCTGTAACGATGAATAATTAAAACCGATAATTGCTTCTATAATCAATAAATGACTATAGACTTGATTAATTATTGATGCAGGATCATCTCGCTTATAAGAAAAGAGTTGCCATTTAATTATACAGGGCGAGACGGCATATTCCGATATTGATAAGCCCCTCCCTCTTTCCTATGGCATTAGCAGTGATAATTGCCCCACCCTCATTCGGACCCGGAGGAAACTCAGTCTGTATAATGAGATTCTGAATCCCGGTGGCTTCGAAAGCTCTCGGACTAAACAAACTTGACTATAAAAAGCCTTAAGGTTTTTTCATTCTCTGTAAAGTAAGCGATGTATGCGCACACATATACGACCATTTCGTAGTCGTTTAGCTCCTTCATAACCGGGGAGCCCTGGTTTACGACGTAGATATATTTATGAAATTATTTCCCTCTCGAGATTTTTATTTTCATAAAGAAGAACACGGGGTGTTTTCTAGCGACAGGATATTTCGAGTCTAATGGACCCAATTATTTTTTTTTTTTTTTTGTCCTGCAGGTATGGGAGTAATTAATCGATAAACGAGCTTTAAGAGTTTTGTAAAAGTTTCCACTGTCTGATACGTTTATTTGTTAATTATAAAACGCGTTACAGCTACGCTGTTATAAAAGTTTAAAATCCTCGATGAAAAAAGGTAAAGAGAAGAAAATATACGAAACAACGAACTTGTGTAACTCGCCAGGTTCAGGTTGATCTAGTGCTCGTGAAACTTCATAGCATCCCTCTTATATCCACTTCGTTGAAACTAACAAACGATAAACAAAAGCACAGTAGTCAAAGCTTCAGAACTGAGCTGATTACTGCAGAATAATGCACTGTCGGATCTCATTTTCTTCTAGCTCTTCTATTTTTCTATTCGAGGTTCGGTTCAATTACAGTTTTACAAAAGATTCGATTGTCATCTCTACGGTACAGTTGAAACAAAAAAAAAAGAATCCATTGCGCTCGAAAGGATCTGACTAGATTGATTCAGACAGTTTTTTTTTTTTTATACTACAAGAAAATAGGACGACAATTTCGGTACCGGAAGAACCAAAGGTTTCATCCAATGAAAGTCAGAGCAAATATCGCAGGAGGAAGAAGACCGAGTATTTCTCTTCAGTAACATTAATGAAATCCTTCATTGAAATCAATCAGCTACGCATCAAGTGCAGATGATAGCATCTAAAACAAAAAGGATTCCGGATAATTCAGGCCTTCAGAATTAAACAATTTTTCTAGAAAAACTAGTTGGTCGTATGGACAGACAGATAGGATTTCTGATCGACCGTGACGTCATAATTCACAATCTTAGCGGCATATTTGAATCAAGAAATTTGAAATAAGGAAAACACGTGAGGAAAGGGGGTTCCCACAAAAGGTACTAAATGGCGGGCTTGTTCTACTGAATAGTGACGTCACGGAATGTTGATGGGGCGAAATAACGATAATTTCGAACGTCACACAACGATAAATCGGGAATATATTGTATTTAGGCAATTAATAATAATATTGCAACAGTAAATGAAAAACTTGGCAAAGTCAATTAGCTGGGCAATTTTAGAACTGAATTAAATTTCTAGAGCAAACGAAACAACTGAAATTGAGTTAACAAAAGTTTACGTTAGAATGAGATATTACATGGAAGATGGGATATAGGTGGGACATTGTTCCACTAAGCTTTACGATCGCAAGAAATGAAGTTTAGAAACAGAATGGAATCAACCACGTGTTCTAATATCCGAGAGAATGTGGTGCAGAAATTCAATTCAGAGTTTCTGAAGACTACAGTACACTGTGTTAAAAACTGTGGAGAAGTGCGGTTAAAAATAAATTTAAATTATCCTTGCTAGATGGATTAAAATTGTTTTTCCCCGAAGGATGGTTAGAAAAGTTTGGATCCGCTATGAAAGAGGAATGATATCACTCACTCACTTCTGTAAATTTAAGCTCAATTTACATTCGTTTCTATATTCCTTACACCCCGTTCACTAATTTCGTAAATCCGTCTTAATTAGAGAGCCCGCAGTCGTTAAACACTGCCAGACCTGAATCTTGAGATTCAATGTGAAATTTTCAAACGCGAATTCGTTAATTGGAATAAATCTGGAATTTTCTGAGACAGAAAATTATCTCAACTTTCGCCAGTTTCACTAATTCGCCGATTCAAAAAACCTTGGGTATCAATTTTCACTGTATCAATTTTGGATTTTGCAAATCTGACTTCAAATCCATTATCGATGACCTGAAAAATCTTAATTAATCGTCAATAATTCCAAAGTATGTATCCGATCAATCAAATCAAATTTTGAATTGCTTGAATTTTCCGGCTAGAACCAAAAACGAAGATTCAAATATACCATTACCTATCTGAACCACACAGCAAAATACGTTGCTAAATACCCTGGCTGAATTCAATACGGTGGAACTAAACGGATGATGAACAAAATTGTGTTACTGCTAATGATTCTATTCAATTATTTCGAAACCAAACCCGCATCAGAACTTTAATCAACTGTTGGACGAATGTAAATGAGTTTCGGATGAAAATGTATAGTCTAGATGTCACCAAAATCTTCACCTTCTCGGGTTCAACCATTTTCACTGTCTATCTGATAAATTTTTTTTCAATTATATCTCGACATCGAGTGATCGGATTCGACGAAATACCGTCGAATAAAATTAAAATTACGATATATTATATCGATAACGGATTTTTGAGGGCGCTGATAAAGGATTCAAAGTCAGATCTGCAAAATCCAAAATGGAGAGTCTGAATTTTTGATGGGAAGGTCTGATAATATTTCTAAGTTGATGAAAATTGGATCACCAAGAGTGGATTAAGGGTTTGATTTCGAAAATTTGAAGTTTCGGATCCAGTTTGGCGGTCCAAAATCCAAAACTCGTCAAGATACCCATGAAACATGTAATCTGAGTGATTAAAATCTTCGAAAATTCGCGGGGTGGTTATTCAATTACAGTTTTGTGTGCATAAGTTTGTGAACTTTGTTGTTCTTAGCGCCGACTGTGTGTTATACCGACCTTCAGTTTCAACTTTCGGCTTTTCGGAAAATTCCAAAATCTTGTAAGACGGTACAAACCTCGCAGATTCTCAAGAACAAGATGTGCGAAGTGCGCCGCGCTCTCCCCCGACTGCCAAGTTGTTTGTTCGTTCATGGGAACACACGCAGAGTTCGCGAGTTCGCGGAGACAGACGAGGCTATTGATCTGCCCGGGACCACCTGTAGCCTTCTCAGTAAAAGCTAGAAGCTACTCGCGAATTTAATCATCTCCGGCTCCCGGTCCTCGGGATCGAGCGTTAATAAAATATTAGAAAAATGCTGATCAACATCCCGATTAAAATTTCACGAAACTGATTCAGAGTCTATAACGGATTTCGCTAGGCGCTCTTCTCAAATAGTCCTCGATCATCTCGTTGAGCGTAGTTACAGTCGGTTTTTTATTGAAAACAAAAAATGAAATTGAATAAAATGAAAAATATTCATACGCGTACCGCCCACTCGCGAGGGGAATTCTGTTTCAGAGGCTTTATGAATTTTGTATTGGCACCGTCAAACCCAATGGCCGCTGTGCGCTGCAACGCTAAGAGCAAACATTTGAGCCGAGAGCAACACGGTGTTGAGACCAGTCGACCGAAAACGTTACTGTAAGTAACGGTGGTAATATCCGGGCCTTCGAACCCTGAACCTCTGCACTTTGGGAAACTGTAGCTTACCGCAAACTGTAATTTGAACAGAAATTCATTTAACGCTCTCGTCTAGAAATTTGCGGAAACCGCAAAGGATTAACACCTCGAAACATGGGTCGATGACGGTTTGATTTCATTCATTTTTAGATTTCCAGTGTTTATATAGTTGAGAAAAAATAAGATTAACAAATTGAATTTTTAGTTATTTTCTCTACGGATTCAAAGTTATAACAATATGACGTCACCTGTGCCAACGCAACGATGAGAACGAGTTGCGATTCTCTGTAACATTTGAAGTTTTCACTCACCACGACAAAAGGATATAAAAAAAAAATTGACTGACCATCATTACTGTTCTATTTCATAAAAACATGAAAATTAACACGAAACATTGACTTTTGAAAACTCCCATTTAAAAATGACGGATCAAATTGCGAATAGTTTATCGATTTTTGTTCACTTTGGGTTCCAAAACTGAGTCCAAGCTTTCAGCGTTCGAGAATGAAAATGATGAGCACTGCCATTCATAAAAAGAAAATTGAAAATTGCTGACTAATTTAGTCAATTAGGCTGTCCAAAGGATTTTTAGAGGTAACTATGATAAAATTGTGACTGCAATTAATGAACTATATATATAATACTCCAAGTTCGAGTGATTTTGATACTTTTTTACTTTATCCTCGAGCGACTTTACGCTTTGGCTGAAAAACGACTTTATGAACGTCTTTTATACTTCTTTATTTGTGTCTGGTCTCGTGATTCACAGTCTCCAAGTATAACACAATATATCGTTGAAAATCTTTCTGTACGCGATTCCGCAGTAAATATCCAATATATTGGATATCTGGTTCTGCTCCGTGTGCCTCGGGCAGGGTAGAATTTAATTGAATACGCATATTCCCGTTATCAAAGTAGCATGAATAACGAATACCCACCGTAAAATGTACGGTATCTTTCATTTTATACACTTTGATAATATTTTATTTTCAGTAAAAGAGCTCTTCAGAAATTGATACTGACTTGGTTTTTTGGTTTACACCGAAATAGGAAGAATAGCACTTTGACGAAATTTGATCCTGTCGAGGTATTCGAGAAAATTCAGGCTCTTCCTTTCCCTGGTCGCCATTGAGTTTATAACAAGACTGTATTTTATGAATAACCAAAGAAACATTTGCTTTCTCATGAAAACTAAAAACTCCTCGATTTTGCGCCTTCCTATGAAATTAATGTGAGTATCTTTCATCGTTCGAATTCACTCAATCATGCGAGTCAGGCTGTTCGAGTTCCTGAATAAATATCGTAATAAAAAGGATATGAACTTGATCCACCAAAAAATTGCAAACTTTTTCAAGTGTGATGAAAGCTATCAGAGAGGATAACGGCTGTGCATTCACCAGAAAGCAAACCCATTGTACCCGAATTTTCGAACAATGTGGTAAAAAATCTATTCGTCATTCCAAAGCACCAACAAACTCCAGCTTCATCGTACGTATCGAAATCGATGACGTTGAGGAATCTACTAAACAAATTTTATGTGTCTCTTTTCAATTCTTCACTGACACAAAAAAAAACTTCAATGTATTCTCAAACTAACAAAAAAAGGTTTGTAAAATTTTCTGAACAGAGCAAATTAGGTATCGAAGATTGCTTCTTGTTCTTTTAATACTTAATTGAGGTCGCCTGCAAGCCGAAAGCTTATTTCAGAAAAATTAAGTTTCAAGTACGTCGATGGAAAGTTTTAATACAGTTCATGGATAATAACCGCGTAGTTGAAGTTTATCGACGTGATAATAATAATAAGCTTCTCGATCTTGTTTTAATCAAATTCTTGCATCGAAACGCGAAGGTTGACAAAATTCCATCAAACTGAATCAACCTTTACCTTTTTTATTTTCATTGAAAAAAAAAAATAAAAAACCATCTAACCGGTGATAAATAAATTTTATATCCCACTGCGATTACAGAACCGTTCTGGTACTTCGCTCCGAACGATTTCCGGTCACCATGCGGCACTACATTCGATACAGAACGTACGAGTCTGCTGGGATTTTTGAACCAATTGTACCGATAAAGTTCTCGAGTACTTCAATTTATCGATACACACCGAACACTGGGAAGCATCTGGAGGATAATTATTCAGCTGAAAGCTGTAACGAGACTCTACCATTGCGGTATTCGAAGCGTGAACAATGGTGAAATTTAGGGGCGTATAATGATAGACGTGAAGTGGCCGAGAAGTCTGGCGCCGAGAGAAGCGCGTTTCAGAATTCTGTCTGACAGATCAGGCCATGATACAGCCTCTGGCTTTGTGTTTCCTCTGTAGTCTGTTCGCATCTCGGCTCTCAATGCCGGTTGGCATCCTTCGAGTTCACTGCTGTGCCGTATTAATTGAACCTGGGTCAAGAGATGATCCACAGACCCTCGGAGTTTGAGGACGTACAGAGGATCAATGCGGACTCAAAGTAACGTGATTTCGTTGATGATTACGATCACTCCACGTTGGACGCCAATGTTTTTGTTACTAGCCTCATTCTTCACAATCTGAACATTTTTTTGACCGACGTAATGTCATGATTTTCATTATTCAAGAGCAGATGGTCACTCCCGCGAAGTAAGTTTGAATTTTTGAAAGGACAACTCTGAGAGACTGAGGTAGTCGCTCTTCTTTCATTCAATTACGGATTAGATGGTCACCCCAGTGAAAATGTGCATGTGTTCAATCATGTAATTTTGGTCATGATGAACAAATGACATGGGACATGATGATTTCGGTCTTAAGTGTACAATTTTCAAGGGGAACTGAAGAAATTCGTACAAGTGTGAATGAGGTTCAAGTGAAACACCTTAGCACGGAAAATTTATTGCCAGGACCAAGGAAATGTTACGTACAAACGAGGAAAACGTTCAAGTGCGAATCATAAGGGCACTCTTCCTTCATTCTCATGAAGTAGATGGTCATTCTTATAGACTTGATGGTCCCTCTCATACAGTGAATGGTATAACTTTCGTGTATTCAAGAGTCATCGTTCTTAGTGCAAAAAAGCTCCCTCTGGATAACAAGATTGTCACTTACTGGAGTGAATGCTAGCTTGTAGCTTGTTTTTGTAGGAATAACGACTCTGACCACCTGAATGGCACGATTATAGTCCCAGAGAATAAAAATCATTAATGATATTCACTCCGAAAATCATCCGCACAGAATTTCGAGAATTGCTCTTTCATCTGTTCGCGTTTTAATCATCGAAGAAAAGGATGGAGAGTTATCGGAAAATTTCAGTCCGTAGGGAAAGGGGTTCGTGATGTGGGAGGATAAGATGTTGAAGATTCTGCCGAGGCGTCGCGGCGCCTTAATGGGACGATATTTATCGACGTCTAGGCGTATCGACTGTATAACAACGCCGTGCATAGAAAACTAGGTTCAGGCTCACGGTGCGGGTTTTGCGATTTTCCTTTACATAATTTTCGCAAAATCACTCCTCTCGTAATTTTCACTTTTTGGAAAATTTCTTAATAAAACAGAAGCACAAAAGGGCGGTAATTACGCTGGTTTTACGGTCCACCTCTTCACACTGAGTTCTTTGAAATTCCGTTCAAGACTTCCTCCAGAAAACAATGCACAGCTTATAGACGAAGAGGTAGAGCTGGTGCAGTTGTAAAATACATAAAAGTCGTGTACCACGCGAAGGCATGAGGAACTTGACCTAAAAATGGGGCCAAATCTCGACTCGGTCTTGCCTCAAACTGGCCAACGATAATTGTTGCCACTATCCTTTTTCCTTTTATACACTGTAAAACGTCTAATTATCCGTCTTCGGAATTTTATAGCCTCCGTAAAGAGGGGGCGAGTTTGAGGAAATTGAAGAAGCGAGTGTTTCCTTGTTCACAGTAGGTTGGATCTGAATTAGCTTCAATTAGTCGTCGTTTTCTGAGCTAGTTTCTCCACACATAGTGGTTTTTTTTTCGCAATTTCTGCACAGTCTTCTTCAGCAGCATATACCTTTACTTGTGTAGTCCTCGAGCCCGAGTTCTTCAGAATAAACAAAGGAAAACGTGACTTTTGGAGAGACGAAGTTTCAACGGAACATTTACATGTCGTTGCTGAGGGTTCGCTCTGCGCCATTACAACTTAGCTTTATCAAGATTTTATAAACCCTGGTGCAGAAGCCGACTGACGCTTAGAGCTTTCTAAAATCTCACAGCGGACTCGTAGACCATCCCACAGACGCGACAACGCGTCTAGCCAACGTTTTTAATGCTTCCTCTAATTACGGAGAATATTTAAGCAGGACTCCTTTATACCTGAGATCGTTAACGCGTTCTCGAGAGTTCTTTGGTCCGCTGTGCAGCCGGTAGGTATAGAAACTAATCTAGGCCAAATTGGAACGGGTAAAATTCTTGTGAATTATATCCACGATTCGAAAATCCGGATAATTACTCGCACTTGGGTTCCAGGAAGGGTGAATTTTCACCTGAAATAGAAATAAAATTTGGTTGAACCTTCTTCGGGAACGATTTTATCGTTCCGAAAGCCGAAGATCCTCGGGATCATTTCTCTCGCGGATTCAAAGACGTCTTTCCTATTGCGGAATTGATCCCAAGGGTCTTACGGACACGAGTCCCAACGACCTATCGCATAAACCCAGATGGTACGGGTACGTGGGGACGAGATATAAATACCGTCACCCCGCGGTGACCCAGGTCATAAAACTATGTGCGATCTACAACAGGCGATATTCGACTGAGAAACCGCGTCACGGAGTATCAGAGGTCAAATTGAAATGGAGTTCGAAAATGTGTAACTCGAGATTCATTCTGAAAGAA
Source organism: Euura saliciscinereae (assembly GCA_018420115.1). Lineage (NCBI taxonomy): Eukaryota > Metazoa > Arthropoda > Insecta > Hymenoptera > Tenthredinidae > Euura > Euura saliciscinereae. The sequence continues at coordinate 89,866 of JAFFZH010014777.1, forward strand.
AAAGTATCTCGAGTTATCTCGAAAATTGCGAGAGTCGCGGTGGCTAAGTGGATAACAGCCCCGCCTACGGAGTCGCAGGTCGAGGGTTCGAATCCACCCTGGTACCTATAACATTTTTCTAACACAAAAAGCCTCATGTGCCTCATCTGTGACTCTGGTGGTTCGGAAACCACCATGAAAACTGTTGGTTCAGTCGAGAAACATGTACTTGTCACCTCCCAGGCTCATTGGCAAACAATGACTCGACTATAGAGAAAATACGCCGAACGGGAAGATTGATTGGAAAAGCTTGAGTAGAAAAAAGCGTCTAATAAAGAGTTGAAAGACCTGGAAACAGCCCAAACCGTGCTTACTTCACTGTCTTGAATACACTATGTTCGTATCATTATCATCTAAGGATTTAAAAAACGGTTTTTTGATCAGAATTTTTGTTCGCAAACTTCGATGCATCAAAAATGTATTTCGTGAAAGCTTAGGAGGTTTCATTACAAATAAAAGGGTATGTCGTTTTTGTGTTCTTGGACACTCGTTCCGCTACAATCGTGACCAGCGTTTTTATTTGGGCTCTTCGCAAGCTCTACTTCCGTGGTATCTAGAGGCCATCATTTTTTCCCCGTTGAATATAATGATAACATTGTGTGCTTTTGAAAACCATTTGGTGAATTGAATTTCTTTTATTGATCACAAAGTTATTGCATTCAGAAGGTGAAGTATGTGTTTTTTTTCCAGAGAAATGAGAAAACTTTGGTCACGATATAAATTTCGACTTCCTCATATCGCGAGCTCGAATCTTCTTGCCCCCTAAGGCAATGCTGTACTCGCATGAGATTTTTCTTTAAAGAATTGTTTGAATAAAAATTGACAAACAGCTGTTGACCATAAATTGCAACAAAATCCAAAATGTGGGAATTTTTTTGAAGCAAATATGTGTAATTCGAAGTACAGTAGGAGCTCTCAAGCCTCCGGGGTCAGGCTAAGATTGTTCCAGGCAACGTGACCAGATTTAGAATCGTTAAAGTACGGAACGAAGCTTCGGCATCCTCGGTGTTATCGGCTTCTGCATGGCTCAGGGCTATACAGAGAAATCGCGGATGTTTGTGTGATAGCCAAGTATAAATTTGACTCACGACATTTCGCGAGCCGCTAGCCAGAATACAATCAGCGGCATAACGACCGGAGGTATATCTAAAACATGCTGGGCAACCCATAGCCCGGTTCTCTAGCATCCTGCTGACGACCGAGATCACGGAATCGATATCTACGAAGACATTTATCAGATAAGAGCAGGGTGCTAGAGTTACGCTAATCGCGTGTCTCGTGTTTGACCGAAACTGGCCAATAAGGCGTCGGGTTTCGTATCACCGATATTCCCGTGCTGATATTGCACAGATTTGATACGCCTCGACTTTTATCGAGAATAACTCAATCGGAACCGGTGCACATCCCGGTGGGCTCAAAGGTCGAATGTCACTGCGAGAATAGAACACATGGCAGAAGCAGTGGACAGTGTAATTTACAGCCGGACTGTTGATCGCTCTAAATCGAGGAAGGAGTGAATATCTAGTCCCGTGGATCGGGAAGAAAATGCAACAGAAGACTCAAATTCTTGTCCACATTTTGAACAAGACTGGTACACATTTTTTTTGCAAGGTAATTCGTGCTGAATGAAAATAATGTATGAAATCTGCGTGCAAGTGGATTAATTGTCTCAGACTCTTTTCACGTGTCACAACAACCATTGAGCTGTACACATCCCTTGTTAGAACGGTAACTGATCCTTTTCAAAAGAAAGAGAAGAAAAGAAATGTTCCGCTTTCAGTTTGATGATATTCGCACTTGTCCTCACGCACGAGGGGCCATTATCTAAATGATATTGTTGTGAAATGGGATGAGGAAAGACTCTTGAGAAAATGACACCCCTCGCGTAGTGTATGGTGATACGAATGAAAACCTCGAGCCAGAAACGGAGAAACATCCCCAAGGAAATTAATTTAATTCTCAAGCAAAGCCAGGGTCGGTTATACTGCAGAGAAATGAAAAAACACGAGATTCTTTCCTGTCGTTTATAAATCTCGATACGTATTTCTACAGTTTATGAGACACTTTTTATCATAACCGATATTGGAGTTCGGGCTGTTGGCAAAAGTATGAGCGCGCGGTCAGCCGAAGTAATGTAGACGCCTCGTATAAAGAGGGATTGTATCATATGAACAAGGGTGTAAGCGCTGCTATGAAAAATGTCCTACGATAAATGGCAGCTTATAACTTTATTGCGATGTGAACTATTCCGGCACATTTTACTCCGTCTCCGAGTTTGAGATGAGCTGATATTAGTCATACTTCACCTACTTCTGGGAATTCGAGGATTTGACGATGAGAAAATGGGAAAATGGAAAATTCAAAGTTTTCAACACAACGTTTATCGGAAGCTCGTTGAAAAATGAAGTATAATCCGATTTTATACTCCCTCTATTCATGTTTAGCGAATGTGAAAATAGGATCCATGCCTACTGAAAGGAAAACCGGGTTGAAAAGCTCCGGGTAAATGTGAAAAATTATACGGAAAGGTTCTCGGGATTATGAAACTAATCACTTTCGTATGATTCAATGCGCGGAATCATCTTCTATGGAATTTCCGACGCTCTACTTCAACTTTCCGGACTCCATACTTCATAACGTTGGGTATAATTCTGATCTCCGTTTCCGTTCTTCAATTGGTCAGAAAGCGGATATGAGGGCTTAGAGCTTTTAAGGCTAATTTTCAACGACATTAAACAATTCCCACGAGTCAAATGGAAAACTAGAACGTTGAGAACTGAGAATTGGGAATTTCTCTCACACTTCAGTAGAGCTTAATTACCCATAATTATTCAAGGCTAGATCCATTAGAAGAGGCAAATTATTCATTAGAGAGTTAGAGACAGGTCTAAAGACCCCGTTCTCACACGCCTGTCGTGTCTCGCTCCGCTGAACTTATCACACGAGAAACCAAATTTGAAAAATATATTCTTTCCCCAAATTCAACCCAGAACACATCAAAAATGTAAAAAGTTTTATCAGATTAACTGACTTCGTGGAAAGTTTGAAGACAAAAGTTGAACACTTTATCGAAGTATCACTCAATTACGGCAAATCGAAGCCTGCCAACTTTTGACCCTTCTCATAGTTGACATGAAACCCTTACTTAGAAATAACATTAAATTTCGAAAATACATCGAGTAACTGAAATCTTGGGGAATTTTCATCTTTTCACATTCTGTCCGTCAGTACTTCAATTTCCATGATTGCTACTTCGTCACGGCATATGTATTGATCGAAAGGAGGCGAAAGATGTGGAGTTCAATATTTTTCCTCGCCAGCTTGAACATATTAAATGTTCGATAGCAAGCTTAAAAACAATATTTTATGAATCATAGCAATTAGCAGTTCGGTGTTCAACTTTGTTTAATTGAAAGATTCGATTTTTCAAAATTTTCGAGTCTCGAAATTGAAGTTTGAGGGTATCAATCTGTCCAGAATGACATGGAAGAATATTTACACATTTTTTTCTGTAAAGACAGGGAAATATGTAAATCGAGAAAATATGTGTCCTCACCCTCAGCGAGTACGTGTTTGAGGGATGAAAGAGGGTGCAAGGGAACCCCTCATGGAATCCTAAATTCATAAATATCCTTTTCAAATACAAGGGAGGTTATTCTTGATTAGGTCGAATTGTCGATACGGTATGTATATGACGTTATCTCAGAAATTGAAAAACATTGAGGGGATGTTTCCTGAGCATGTAGATTGTGTAACGACCTCATTTACGGAGCAATTTTTCCCCGATCGAGTCATGAAGCGGTTGAACCATTAGATTTTTCGAGGGTGTCTCGAGAGTCCTTTTAGGTCTCGATAGTCTGAGGTGAGATCGATTGATTGATTCGTGAACTTTTTTCATAAGTCGTACCCATACCAGTCGGGAGAGTTCCTCTTATCCATAAAAGACGCGGATAAAACACACTGGTACTACTATAGCCATTGGAAAACCATCAGACTTGAATACGGATGGGAGCTTTTCTCACGTCTCAAAGCCCATTTTTACCGGCTTGATAACGGAAGGAGAATTTTTTATAAGCTACTTTCGGAGCTCCTTCGCTTTGCCAAACTGACAACGAGATAGGGAGAGAGATGGAACTGGGACATCGCCCATTAATTCTTACTCACGGTTTTTATACTCTACAAAGAGTAAAAATATTGCTCACAAATGGTTCTTGAATTTTATACTCATGTGTTTTTAGACACCTAAATGTTGAAAATTCTAGGAGTTATTCATTTTCATAGGTTTGTATACTTTTCCCAATTTTTTATAACTTTGAATGAAATTCGATATTTTTTTGTTTCTGGCTTCGGAAACTGAAAGAAGCATTCAGAAAAAAATACGACTTGTAGCTTTGTGTGTTTTATGGAAATTTGTGTAGTTTTCTATAAGAAGAATTCCAGACGGATTGAACTTTTAAGGAGATTTTCATTTGGATTTGTTCCTGTTGAAGAATTCCGCTGAAACATTTGTTGGACAGTGTAATGAGAAATGTTGATGTCGTATGAAGAATGTCCGGGTGTAGCGTAACGCCGGAGTGAAGTAACCACTTGGACGGCACTCGAGATCGAAGTGGCATAAATTACTCTTGAGAATTGTAGTACTGGGCAGAGTTAGGTGTAGTTTGGCGTGGGTACATACACAGTACCGAGCTCGACCCCCGCAAGAGCGTGTAATTCCTGCCACTCGAAAGCTTATGTGGTACCGCGATAGAGAATGGGCTATTACATATTAATCTCAATACCCCGCGCGAGCTCGCAATTAGCAGTAATGCACAGCAGTAATTAAACTGAGATCGGATTAAGCTCATATATATGGATGAAACAAAACAGATCGAACAAAATCCGGCTTTGTTGCTTCCTGAATATGAAAAAAGAACACAGGATTTCAGAGTCTTTAAAATAAAGCTCTCGCTACTATTCAGAGACTCGTTAAAGCTTAGTAATTCTCAAGTAGTCTAGTGCTGCGTTACTTGTGAATATCCGTATTATAGAGAACTGACCGAAAACTTACTTCCCTTAGCACGACTCTGGTACGCAGTCCATTTGTGTGAATGAATAAGGGAAGAGGGTGGAGCTGGAGATACTATTTCCGTGTCTGCTTCATCCCCGAATTCCTTCTAGGTGAAGTGGGAGCTTTTACTTTTCCTGAGTGACCAAAGAGGTTTCACCTTAGATAGAGCGTTATCTCCTATGGAGCAGACATTTATACCGCGTTTTACGCAGACTTCACTTCGCCCACGTTTTTCGGAGACAAATCCTGTCAAAAGGATGTTACAAAGACGCGAGAAGAAATAATAATTTTGCAGGGATGAACAGAAAGGAAGTCGCCTTGAACGCTTCGGTGTCTTCAGAGATCAATCAGGTCAATATTTCAAAGGAATAATTATGACATGGATTTGAAACAGGGATCTTAAATTATTCCTGAACAATATTCGAGTATCGGAACAAATCCTGGGAATAATGGATCCCCTAAGTTTGTCTTTCCGAAAGCTTGAGACCATCAATTCAACGTTTTATAACTCGACAGCGTGCCTTTTGGAGCAGATAAAGCCGTGGGCAGTAAAAAAATGTCGAGTGAATCTCCGCGCCCACTGCGTAATTTTGTTCATCACTTTCTCCTGTTCGTTCATCAATCTCATCATTTAGAGGACAATTCATGTTCTGTGAAAATTGAATTTCTTTCTAACTTCTGTCAGAGTTATTCGGTGGACGAAGTTTGACCGTCTTTCAGTACCTTGAATCGAATTTTTTAATCAGTGATAAAAATCCCTGCGGTGAATAAAAAATGTGTAAAGACGGGAGTGAAATTGGTTGGCACGGGAGTAAAGCGAAACTACTGAAGTTACTTGCGCGGCTGTACAGAGTAACAAAAACCCTACAATATTTTCTCTGTGGGTCTGAAATTGGACATTTTATTGGACAACTGCCAAAACACCGGAGGTTTATATTCGTGTGCAATCGTGCATATGACTTCGGAGGGCCATTTTATAGCTCCAAACCCCGGTTCGAAGACGAGTTCGAGCTTCCCGCACTACCTGTTGCTAACTTTAGGTCAAGACTTTCGCCTCACAGGGTTTTCACAAACTTCGTATTTTCTCGATCTACACTTTCCTGACACATGACTGTGATATCAAACTTTATATCACGGAGAGGAGAATGAAAGAACGACTCTCTGCTACTTCCTCAAATTTTCACCGACTCTGTCAGTACCTCGATCTTCCTACAAAGTTTGAAATTCACGTCATATTTCATATTGCGAAATTGAGTTTCTCAAAATGGACCAAAATTACAATTCGAAGCAAAGCCTGACCAGTTGAATTCACAGTTTTGTGTCATCCGATGTATTAGAAATCGAAAAATGATCATCATAGCTACTTACGTGGGTGAAAATAAGTCGAGGAAATATTGGCAGAAGAATTTTCACTGAGGTATCAAATTTTGAAATAATAAAAAACGCAAATTAAAAATTAACTGGCAAGACGGATGATTTTTCTTTTCTTTTTTTTTCAAGAAAATGGTTCGAGTCACCCTTGAATTAATTTTTGCCACTTTAATTTCCACCACTTCTAATGCCACTTTGAGTTTCTATTTGTGATACCGGGTTGGTGGCGCTCACGCGACTGGGGTTCTAGGGCTGAAATCAGGGGTTCGAGCCAGGGTAGGTCTGCGCAAGCGTATTTAAACCGTTCCAACCTACGTAGAGAAAAACCTGCCGTGGTCCACATATTCGGACCATTTAAACTGTACCTAAGAATTTTCTCATCCCTTAATTGGATCTCAGATCAGTTTCTGATAAGAGCTTCAACGTTAATCCAGTATTCGAATCCAGAGAATAATTGAGGGTCGATTTTAGAATTACATTGTTCACTTTATTATAAGAAATTTGAATTACAAGTAATTAGAGAAAATAACATTAAAATCAGAGACTAGAAATGGGAAAACATTTTGAGTCGCATTTTATTTCATTAAACGTGACACCTTTGTCCGGTTAATTAGTAGCAACAGTTGGGCCGGAGTGACTGATAAATTCATTATGAATTTTTATCTTTCAATGACCCTTTCGTTGTCGCAGGTTCCTCACGTCCTTGATCTACTCTATACACCGTAGGTTGGTTTGTCATGCTAATTGAATCGGGCAGGATTCGCGCCTGCGACCAAAACACATCAACCTTGCTTCCACCCCAGACAGGGGTTAATTAACGGCCACGAAACGCTGCAAATTTCGCCAATAATTAATAGTCACGATCCCCAATAACGATCTACAAATTTTGCGATTATTCTCAGGGCGACACAAATACCTGCAAAAAAGGGTTCACGGCAAATCCCACGGATGAAGACACGAGACATAATAGTCGCGACGCGTATAACGTTCAGAAAAATTTCGTCTGAAGATAGAAGATAACAGAAATACCCGAGATTTTTTGCAGGCAAAACATTAACCCGAAGGGTCAGAGAGGCTAGAGAGGGATAATTATTCGCAATATATTTTCCCAACTTTTTTGCTATTTCATTGTCGAAATAGTTCGTGGATACTAATCTACCGATTATCTGTTTCGGGCTAGACGAATTTCAACCCTCAGTTTTTAGGGTTAAATCGGGGTCTGGCCTATATGGAGTATACGACGCAGGGAAAAGATTGCGATACTTTATTTTTCCTATTTACAGTGATAAGTGAACATTCGTGTATGGCGTGGCGCTCTGGTGGAACTATTAGCTCAACTCAGATATGAAGGGAGAGAAAAAGAAGAGAAAAAATGAAGAAATGGCGTGGAAGTAAGGGAGAGTGGTTGTGGGTTAGCGAAGTGGCTTCAAGTGTCACCCAAAGTGGCGACAAGTGTGGAATGAACTAGACGAAGTGAAGCACACCGTGTGCCAAATTTTTTTTTACTACTTCTTTTTTCATAAATTTTAGGTTTATAGAAATTGGATGGTTTTTTCTTTTCTCAGTCTAATTGGACGCGTTCGGAATAAGAAAGTTTTTATTTCGGGATTTCTCGTGACCTAATTAAGGAACGTGAAATTTCAGTCTCGGAGTCTCTTACTATAATTTAACGAACTCATTCAGGCTGCCAATGTGCCAGCTTTTGAACTTTCCGTTTTGGTTTCCTCAAAAAATATCATGACTGAATTCGAATTAACGAAAAATTAACGAGAAAATTCGTAGTCGGTGACCCAAAAAACCTTCGGGTACCAAATTTCATCCAAATTCGTTAATTTTTATTCAATTTTTAGAATTCCGTCATTAAAATAATCTGGGAAGTAATACTGAGATTGAATTTCAATTTGATGTAAAAAATGTTTGCACTCTGTTATTTGAGTCTGAGGGGGAGAGGGTGGACTGTCATTAACGCTTTCAGGATTTTGGCACGAACCAAGTGGCTAATTCCTTCGGTTTCCGGTTTTGAAGATTTGTGTGTCGGCCCACGCTTACCGCGTAATTAATTTCGAGCTAAATTATCCACGTGGCAAGTTATTCCGAAGAATATACACCGCGAGATAGACAGTCATTAGCGCTAAGAACAAACTTTTTTTTCAACCAACAGCCTTTCAGAACTAAATACGAAAATCAGGACGTATATAAGATTATATAGTATAATAAATCAGGTAATTACTGCGCTTTACTCTCTACTCTTTACCTACACACCTCGAATACTTGAAAATTACACCCTCTTTCACTACTCATCTGCCCACAGAATATCTCCATTTATTTCTTATACGTTCATTAATGGCGAGTCACAAAAGGCTGAACCACGCTACCGTGAATTAAATTTAATTATCGACCTCGAAATTGATAACGATGATAATCGGCGGGACGAGAACGTAATTACTCGATATAATAGTAACAGTTATGATTTTGTAATTACTCGTATATAATCGTCCAACATCGCGATGAGTATTACTATTATTGTGTGCGCGAAAAAAGCTCTAGGGTGGAAAGCATACCCGAACGTTTCTTTCTCTTCCCGCTCTTAAAGTTTCAAAAATTGATTTTTTTCATCATTGTTACATCCCGTATTTTTCTGAGTCTGAATTTCTGTGTTCGTTTAACCAACGGAGTCGACGTTTTACTCGATCCCTGAATGCAGTACGTGACATAAAGGCTCAGGGGTGTGTGTATAGGAGGGAATGATTATTAATTACAACGTGGAAAATAAAAGTTGAGAGACCTTTATCATCCCGAACAGAGGAGGGTGTTATATAATTCACAGGGGCGTAGGTATACTACCTGTATCATTCATAAGTACGTGTCACGTTCTGCTTTGAAGTTCTTCGTACTTGCATCCCGGTTTTTACGCCGTTTGTGAATAGTGCTTTTGAACATAATAACGAACGGTACGAGGAAAGAGATTACCTCATACATTTCTGTCGTAATAGGTTATACTTAATACTTTTTAACAAAAGCGAATAAAGTTTCTCTGAATAATTACGGTATTACTTTTTCTATCCAGGGAAAAAATGATTATCTTGTATGATTCGATGTAATTTGATGAAAGTTCATCTCGATTTTCATCAAATACAGTCAAATTTGTCACAAATGGAATAATTTTTCTTGAGCAATTAGAATATTAGTCGAGAATTTGAGGGATGATCAAATGCAACGAGCGCTATCTGAGTTGTAGATCCTTGCAAAAGCTTGTTAGAAACTTTATCACTTTATTCGGTACGAGTTCCGTCAATTTCCTTTCGAATTTAATCCAACCTCTTTTTTCATGAAAATTCAACACTAGTCGGGTAGCTGAGTGCGCCTGGGAATAAAGTTGCAAATTTAATTGCGGCCATTTTTTTTCCACCTTCTGCCTGACGGCCTTTGAAATTCTACTGTCAGCTCTCCTAGAGTTTGAAAATTTTCAAGTCAGAGGCAGAAATATCATGTCTTCTTTATCAAATATTTTGCAGATGACAGAAGAGTGAACATGGCATAACTTTAGCTGGGCAGGATTTGTGTCGGTGTTTAGCTACCGTTAAAATCCCTCTTCAAGCTGCAGACCAGACGAAGATAAAACTATGACCATTTATTTTCATCGTGTAAACTGCAGAGCCACTGTTACTCCCGCTTTTATACACACAGTTGCTATATCCTAGTCTGGATGTTTTATAGGCGGTGGTTGGGGATGCTGTGTGCGAAGCTCTTGAATATGTATGAAACTTTGTGGAAAAACCGATATGTTAATTGCAGTAAAAATCTATGGCAGCGTAGAAACAAAAACTGGTCGATTCACCTCTATTTATTTTCAGAAATAACCTCTCATCTCATAACGTCATCCTCCAGATATACACTTATCCGATGAATTATTCATCGCATGTATGTACGGTGACATTTTTCTCTCCCTTCAAAATACCGAGACTCACTAAAGCGGGCAGGTGAAGTCACGATGAGCTCACAGAGAAAATCTTCATTCAACGATAGAAATAACCGATCGAAAATCCACGGTCTTCATAACGATCAAATATTCCGTGCAGGCAGAGACTCGACATTTGCATAACCGCAATCTGCATGCATATGCGTAATTTAATTTAACGACAAAATTACGAGGGTGAAGATCCGAAGCATTCGCGAGAGGACGTAATATGATACGTGCGAGGACGAAATCCCGGGTTATACGCCAGACCAAACACCGACTTTACTACTCAGACTGATTCGCCGGACAGTCTCACCTCTATCGAGGGACTTCCACTAGAGATACGATGCTAGCATTACAAATTGGAATTTTGCATCAAATTTTTTTTCGATTTTTATATGCGTATAATGAGATCAGCTCGAAATAATTGGGTCGTGTTTTATCTTTTTCGTTAAAAAAATGATGTACGGAAGTGATAACAGACCGGAGATAGGATGACTATGACCCATCCTCTGGATATTCCGATATTCAATTGGTTCGAAGCTATCCTGACCTCCGCAATGTGACCTCAGATTTTTAATCAGTGAGTCAAAGAAGCTCCGAATACCATTTTTCATGTAATTTTGAATGTGTTCAGTTTTTTTTTTCCACTACATTGAATATGATAAACAGAAATTTGGCGATATCTGACTCACGATCAGTGTTGATAACGAATCTGGAGTCATAAAAATGTTACCGGCAATTAAATTTCAGCTTTATTTGGAGTGACGTCACAACGTAGTCATTTTCGATCCCTCGTATTTTCATCAATTTTGTTTCATTTAAAAAAAGAAAAAACATAACCCATTTACTTTTATGAGATTGAAAAAAAAAGTGCAAAGTCCCAATTGGGAGACAGCATCGGTTTTTTAGAAGAAGTTTGTCTTCTGAATCTTTTCACAAAGTTTCTGTAATCTTTACTGGAAAATTATCCAGTCTCTCGCTGATAAAATTTTTCAAAGAGCACAAAAAAATCTTGACTAACTTTCTCTCTTTCTCACTTTGTCTTTGCACATGGTACAAAATATAATTTGTTTTTTGTTCTACGCGTGTTAATCAGTGCCCAGATAGCAGAAAACTAAAGTTTATCTCCGAGGCGTCTTATGTACGGTTTTCGACGTCCAAACGGCATCTTTAAGGCTCCGAAAGCTCGTGGACAAACTTTGGTTTTGTATTATCCGAGTACACTCAGCACCGTTGTAGCTTTGGATAAAGTTACACCGACTCACGAAACCCCGTCAAACATATTTTGTTAAACTATATCAACTGTGGGGTTCGTGTATTTGACATTTCCGTCAACTGCATTTGGCACATACATATAGCACAGACCGTGGTCGACGTTATGGGAATAACGTGCAAATTGATACTCTGGAATATCATAGAGGCTGTATTCGAGATTTAATAGTCATTTGGATACCAGTATAATTCACTTGGGGAAGCATAATGAAAAGCTCCGATCTTCTAATCATATTCACTACAATCTAGATTCACAGAACTGAAATGTGTTATGGAAACTTGGTCGAATGACAGCTGAGTTTGGGTCTAAAACTCCGTTTCCACGAAGCATGGAATCATAGGTAAACTACTTCTGGGTATGAAACATGTATAAGTTTTGGTCCCTCGGGACACGCGATAGACGCTTTTGTGATATTTCACGAGAATAGATCATTCGCAAAAGTTGTATAAGTAGAAAAGCGAACGAACGGTCAGGCCAGACGGATAACCACCATTTACCACTTTCCTTATCCCCTCCAAACTTCCGGTACTTTGCTCTCTTGGAACCCGGCAAAGTATATTCTTTGTCTTACAAACAAGGCTTGGGAACCTGAGAAATTTATTCCCCTGTTCCTGCGCGAGAACTAAGTTCAAAGGGAAACGAGAACGTCAGAGTTAAGAAGTAAAACGCGAAACGTCACAATTTCACCGCTCATCAAAATTTGTTTTAAACTTTTTTTCTTATTCCACTTCCGGTTCAGCGGACCGCGAAAGCTCTCACGTTTTTGTTTTTCCCTTTTCGCCTTTTTCGTTCCAGCAAGTTCGAAAAACTTCTGTGCGAAAAAAGTTGTCAACGGAATAAAGTAACGGGGAATAAAAGTATCGGAGCTCTTGGGGTGGAAAAACGGGGCACATCTCACTCACAGGAACTAATCCTACGGGAATCGACTCTCGCTGTAAGAAATTGGAATTCTTCACCACGTATGAAGAACAAAGTTATTCAATAGCAGACATGCGAGGACTCACCAAAGGACGAAGACTGTCATCCTTATCTCGAGAACTTTCAGCTTGATTATGATCTGTGGATGATTAGTTCACTAAATGCATTGCGAAATAGGTTTTATTCGAGTACTGAAACACGGCGTGTTCGATATAATCGATAATTCACGGCTCGGACAACCGATGATTGATTTACAATTTCGTCGAGAAGTGTTTATTTCCATTTTTTCACACTCTGATTCTCGGGCCGTCAAATACTGCACCGGTACTCAATCCGATTATGCGATTATCAATCGATATCAAAAGAATTGAACTGTCAAGTAATATTTTATGTTTGATTTATTGCAACAAATAACGACATGTTATTATTCTTGATCAATTTGCGGACTCGTTTTCATGGCAATTGGTTATCCCAGACCGTGTCGTCGTGCTATATAAATACCCGGCGTGAAAACAGAGAGCAGTCAGTTGTGCGGAGTCGAAGAATATCAGAGACGCCGTATCAGATCCTAAAGTGATTTATCCAGCGTTCAAAATCACCGAGATCAACCATAAAGAGCCCAATCGAGCGAAAAGAGAACTTCTAGAGAAAGGAGAGGACCCTTTTTATCGGGCAAGATGAAGATCTTTCTCTTAGCAACGGCGCTCTACGTCTTGCAGTGTCAGGCCGAAGGTAAGCCCTCCGGAGTGCACAATTTTGTTCATTAGTTATCACACAGAAATATGATGATTGATTAATTTTTCCAGCTGGCAGAAGGCAGATTCCACCGGATGGTGGGGATGTCCTCAATGGTGAGTCAATGGAATACAAATATATACTAGTTTCATTGTCCATAAATTATCACCGTTGCTCCCTGTTCATGTTCTCATCCAGGAAGCGGTAAAAGACAGCTTTCAACCGACGACCTGATCTCGGCTGCCTACAAACCTGGAGATATTCTCAGTGGTTAGTCTATTTGTTCTAGTTTTCAGATAATTTCATTCACAAAATTATCGAGAGGTCTTATCATTCCTATTTATCTTTATACTCTTGTACCTGGTCGTAAGAGACGAGGTGATGAATGGTTAGTCCACTAAATAAATCGGTTTACATTTTTAGACGATTCATTCTGAAATAGGCATGTGACTTGTCTCCGCAGATTCTGAGATTTGGCGATCTAGCGACCCATGGAATTTGTTATAAATTGATATTTCTACGCCCCATGTAATATTTATTCCAAGTCACTTTTATGCCAGTTGAGATCCGCACGAATTGGGCCGTAAAAAGAATTTTTAAGGCAGTCCTGAAGTTACCTGTATAAAGCGCCACCTTACGGATCGAAAATGAGCGTCAAAAACTGATTTTCTTATGCTTGTGACGAAAAAGCAAATTTAATTCAGTTTTCTCGAAATTATTATAAACTAACGTCAATACAATTTATTCCATATTCTAAGGTGGCGGAAAGACGCGAAGGGACGAATTATTACCTCCGAGTCCGATGACAGGTTGGTTCATAAAATAAAATTGTTTTAGTTTTCACAAAAGGAATTATATTACTTATTGGTCAATATTTTTTAATCAACTCTTGTAACTAACGGTATGATATGAATTTTGACAGGTCCTTCGCGCTCCAGAAGCCGCAGTCCACCGTATGGTCAGTACCGTGAATACAAGTCCGTTATTCAGTCATCACAAATTACAAACTCATCGCTAAATATTTTTGAACTTTTACAGGCTACGGAAGACAAGATTCTTTGGATAACATAGGCGCACCCAGCGGTGAGTTGCCAAAAAAAAAATACGTTGTTACATTTTTTCGCAAAATGTTATTACCAAAATTATCCTAAGGTTTGTATTTCAATCTTCATGTCTCTACTCATATAGGTGGTAAAAGACGCAGGGATGACGCATATCCTCCTGATGGTTAGTTTAAAAATGAGTCTATTTGGTGTTTGAATTTTTACCCAATATATTCCCATACGTATTTTTGTTGGTAATGATGTGTATCAAATTTCCACAGATCCAGAGATCATGAGATACCGTTACCCCTGGAATTCGGCCTATGGTCAGTCAGATAGAATTTATATATATTTATTAAGTCTGCATAAAATGTCGCCAGTGTAATCAATCACAATATTTCCGATCATTTGCAGGCTACGGAAGACAAGACTCGGATGAAATTGTGGGAATCCCCAACGGTGGTGAGTCCATAAATTTCATTACAGTTCCAACATAATCATCGCAAGGTCTAATTACTAATCTTCATTTGTATATTTCTTTAGGTGAGCGTAAAAGACAAAGGGATATCGATATTTTTACGATGTATGGTTAGTCCGAGAACAAACGTGTTCAAATTTTTTTTGTTTTTTTTTTTTATTTCACAAAACGCATTATTAGCAGAATTATCACGTGGTGCAATTGTTCCTATGTAATTCTACAGGTACTTCTGTAACTGACGGTATTTTTCGGATTTCCACAGATCCAGAGCGTTCGCGCTACGGCCGGCTTTGGAATTCACCCTATGGTGAGTTCAGAAAATTGATGTTTTCATCAAATACGAAAAAACGTTCAAGTCAGGTGTAGAAAAGTGTGTCAGGTCCCAGAAGTCCCGTAAAGTCTTTAAAGTCCCTGGTATAGGATTGAAGCAAGTAAAAAATAATCATTAAATATGTTTGAACTCTTGCAGGTTACGGAAGACAGGAATTCCCGGATGACATGATGACACCAAACGGTGAATAGTGAACAAAACAAATTTATTACAAGTTTAAAAAAAAAACCTATCGCAAGGTGTAATCAATACCCTTTGTTTTTACATTTTTGTAGGTGATCGTAAACGACGAAGGGACGACTCGTATCCTCCCGATGTCATGACCGGTGAGTCAATTGAACAAATCTATTCAATTTTCCCCTCAACTCATTCCTCTCAGAAATATCGCGAGGTCTATAATTATTACTCTAGATATTTCCACGTATGCTCCTGTGAGTAATGGTATATAATTATTTTCACAGATCCTCCGTTACGCTACGGCCGCCCACGGTATCCTTACGGTGAGTCCAGCAAATATAATAGATCTTCATTCAATCCTCACAAAGCGCAAAATCGTCATAGAATATTTCTGGTTTATTTCAGGCTACGGAAGACAAGACCCGGATGAGATGATCACATCCCCCGTCGGTAGTTAGCCCACAGAATACATTGATCAAAACAGTGTAGAAATCCCTGTAGAGCTGTGGACAGGGCCTGAAAGACGACCCCGATTTATAATTGTGTCAATGCGATGTTGAAGCATCCGTGAGAAATCCTGATCAGGCCCAAGTCGCCTCTTTATTCTTCAGGCCCTGACCACTGCCTCAAAACGACGAGGGACCTACAGAATTATCACAAGGTATCAATTTTTTAAGTTTTCGTAGGTGACCGTAAAAGACGAAGGGACGAGATGTATCCTCCTGACGTCATGAGTGGTGAGTCCATTAAACGAATCAATCCAATAATTCACAGCGGAATAACTGCGAGGTGTAATTATCAGTTTACGAGTAACGGTGTATCACCAATGTCCACAGATCCCCAGTCAACGCGCTACGGTCGCCCATCTTATCCGCCTTATGGTGAGTTCAGATTATTCGTAATACATCTCAATTTAGACTCGACGAAACGTTACCGATAGAGTTATCGCTTGGATGTAAAAGAAATCGTCGTCCATCATTTTTGAACCCTTGCAGGCTATGGAAGACAAGGCTCTTCGGACGACATGATCACAGCCGTTGAGGACATGGTCCGTGGTTAGTCCACGGAACACATACATCTCAGTTTTCGGCAAAGTTCATTAGACAAAATAATCGCGAGATGTATTTGACCCCAATAAAATGAGTTCTATTCAAATTTTGTCGAAAATGTTCTTAGCAGTGTCACTGTTGTCAGTCTCGTACTTTTTACACTCCTTGAAATAACGATACGACACGAATTCAAATATAGGTAACTATATCCCACAAAGCGACCACCCATGGAACGAGATCAACGGTCAGTAGATAAAACAGTTGCTTTCATCGACGAAACCTTGATCACTCTATATTCCACGATTTCAGTGAACCCCTCGAGACAATATTCGACGGACGACATGAACACGAGCCCGAATCGCCCTTGGGACACCAGACCCGGTATTAAGCGGAATTTTCCGCAGATACCGATCTTGCGGAACAATAAAATGACCACTTACCTCATAGCCAAGTTGAAACTGATGAAGGATATGTTCGGTCAGTATTTCAACACACACTCATCGTACACGATCGTTAACTTTTATCTTCGTCGTTTTGAAGATTATTACGAATGGGACAGTCTCGCGGCGATGGTTAGTCAGTGGATAACCACACTGAAGAATCAGCAAAAGGAATCGGAGGCGGAGGACTCAGCCGCCCCAGCCGGCCCAGCCGACCCAACCGCCCCAGCCGACCCAGCCGACCCAGCCGACCCAGCCGACCTAGCCTACCCCGCCCCAGAAGACGCGGCCCTCATGGAGCCTCCTCCGGATGACAATGACCAATTTTACCCATACGGGAGAAACTCTAGACAGGAAATGACGCCGGTTGAGCCATGCGGGCCATACGACACGCGTCGTATTTGCTCGGGTCTTCAAAAGAGTGAGTTGGATGCTCGGTTTACAGCGTTGAAAACATCGGGTCACGACCTAATCATACTATACTCAACTCTTTCTTTCGTTTTACCGTTATCTTCCAGGTTGGGGTGGTTGAGGAGCAGCCGGATGTTCTCCAGTGAGACATCTATGCAACGTTATCTGTCTCTTCACGCACGATAGTTTAACAATGTATCGGATTGTTCGAATAAAACGTTTCAACAAGATTTAACTGGTTTTTTTCCTCACTTTCAGCCTCAATATAACGAACCAAGTGGTCCCCAAGCAATCGAAATTCGACACAAAATAGAACACCTCTTTTCCTAAGTGTCAGTGATTCGTCATTTGTTGAGGAGAAGCACAACTGTTGGTCTAACTTCTATCATCGAAGCTAGTTAATTTTATCCGGAAATCATTTTTATGTGAAAATCTAGAGGGTAGCTGCACATATTTCTCATTAAAGTGACCCTTGAAGTTTGAAGAAAAATCGGCTGAAGACTTTTTCATTCGAGAAAAAAAATGTCAAGCTTAGGGCACAATTGATAGAAAGTGATGTGGTGTCGTACCTTCCGACCACAACTTGTCACAAGCCTGTTATAAAACATGATTAGGTCTGTGTCTACCAGTTTTTGATGTTGATGAATCAAAATACGATGTTTAAACCACCGAATTCAAAACAGTGGCTCCAGCATGGCTGACTATAGTGCGAGGAATTAATCGAGTGTACGAAAAACTTGGTTGCTACAATGAAAGAAAATGACGTCAGTAATTTGATTCTAATTTGAGAATTTAGGGGCAATTGATATGATAACAGGATTACTACAGGCTGTATTCAGCACTAATTATGAAAAAATGATGATCTCCTAAGCTTGTCGAAATGACTATGACAGTGGCTCGATTGTCCTTCAATTCTTCGATTGTATGTCAATGATTATTTTATCATTTTTCTGAATTAATCAAATAATCATCTACTTCCCTGGCTACAAATTTGAGGTCAAACTATCAGGTTTTTACATTTTCAAATTTTTTCTTGGATCCATTTCATCATGAAGTACAGTAACTATTTTCTATGCAAAAATCTGACCGTATTTCCAGAACCACCAACCATTATAGAATCTGAGAATACTTATAGTTTCAAGAATTTAGTCTCAAATCAAAATTGCAGTATGCTACGAAAGGAAAATTTACAACGAATCAAAAAAACTAAGAAAGAATACCGAATGTTTGAAATAAAACGCAACAAAATAAATTACGTTGGTAAATTTCCTTCCTCGTTACATTTTCAGTTTGCAGAAAAGCATCGGGGGGCAGTTGAAAAGTCATGCTTTAGTAAATTTACCCTGAGCACGACGTGCCGTGAGCTCGAGACACGTCATGTGGCTACGTAGGGGATGTAGACTTTGTTTTACAAACGAGGTTGACAGCCGGAGGAACGCTATCCTCTGGATACCATAGGGTGTGTAGCTTGAAAAATAGTATCACTCTGCAGCAAAAACGTTTACATTTTTCATAGAATTTTTTTTATCCCCACTCTCCTCACGGATCTGATTAACGTTGACATCGGGGACACGGGGGAGCTCGTCAAGTTTAGTAGACATTTTCTATTTAAGCCTCAGGACATATCGTTCCGGAGTGGAAAGAACAATCATGCGGCTGATCAATTCCACTAATTAATGTTTGACTTCTCGTCTCACGCTCCCCGTTATAGTCGAGCTAATTTAAATCCGCGGCCACAGATCAGGGTATATAAGAAGCCGGAGGCTGGACACTGAGCTGCAGTATAATTACGACAACGAGGTGATTCAACAGGCTAGAAATGAAGATATCATTGATTGTGGCTGTCGCTTTGAGTCTGATGGCGTGTTCCGTTGAAGGTAAAATTCTCATCAGATTTAATCATTGATTTGGACACTCGATGATTGTTATGTCACTGCAGCCGCCTACGCCAGACAAGATTGGACTGGAATCCCAGCCATCATACCGGTTCCACCCCCGGGGGAGTCAGTCGGGTCGGCTAAAAGAGCCTACGGTCGCGGTGTCAAGAAGGGGCGAGTTATCGACGATAAGGCCGTCGCCTTGATAGACGAGACCAAGAAAATCCTTGGTAAGGATTACGTCCGATTTTGACTATGTATATTTTCCTATTCCGTTTAATGACTCGGTTCAACACACAGATGACTATGGACTCCCCAACGTGGCTCAACTGCTCGATGACCTGACAGCAGCTCTTAAAAAGTTCGTCGACTCCCAATTGCAGCGATCGTCGAGGGGAAGAAGGGCTCGGTCGGACACGATACCCAACTGCTTTGTGACGGACGATATGCATGTAGCATGTCAATAAAAAGTGAATTATCTGAGAAGCAATTGATTGCTGTAATTACTGTTGCATTGAATCCTTCGTCCTACAGAAAATTGAGTACCAATTTCGGTGGACTAATCGTGAATCTGACGTCAGTTTGCGAAAAAAAAAACTAGAAATATTCTATGAATTGGTACCCGAAGGTTTTTTGAACCGCTGATCAAGGATCTGAGGTCAGATTTGCAAATAACAGGAA
This sequence comes from Euura saliciscinereae, assembly GCA_018420115.1. Taxonomy (NCBI): domain Eukaryota; kingdom Metazoa; phylum Arthropoda; class Insecta; order Hymenoptera; family Tenthredinidae; genus Euura; species Euura saliciscinereae. Next base: position 109,700 of record JAFFZH010014777.1, read on the forward strand.
GTCCAAAGGCTGGCTCACAGTCAGTGCGAACCCGCCTGTCTTACTTCTGAAACCTGTGTGTAAATTCTGATTGATTATGAAATCCTTAATTTTGTTTGACGGTTCCGCCACGCGTAGGCGTGATATCGAGATTGGTGCAGCGCATTAACAATGGTGATAAATCAATCACGTTAGATACGGACTCGCATGCGTGTACTTCGACACGACGAATATTGCCGATGCCAATCGGGTCAGATTGCGACTCTACAAATTGGAAATTGCATTTTCGAGCGATAAGGAATCATAATTAATTGAACATCGATATTTTTCACGGTTCGTAGAGATTTGGTGCTCCGAATTTTGACCTTCTCTGCTCCAAAATGTGATGACTGAACGGGGAACGATGAAATTCGAACTTTAACGCAGCCTGCATGAGGCTTTTTTCACCAAACAACAGACAAACGACTCCGCACAGTCGAATTATCCTGGCCGTGGTGAACCTGTTTTTTTTTTCACTGTAACAGGCACAGCTTGCGGTGCCACATTTAATCTTCCGGAATGCTAAGCCGAGAGAATGTGGCACGGTGCGGAATATCGGCTGGCCAACTTCCAGATCCGGAGTACCAGGAGTGCCTTGCGACTCGTAAAGCGTGCAAAGCTTGCGCACTCTCAGCTTTTTTTCCCTGTCCTTTTATTCAAGTACGTGAAAACTTATGGGACCAAGTCCTCAGGAGTCTGGAATTCGAGTACCAGCCTAAATTTTCAATCATTTTCAGGTATGATTAAAATTGATTCTCTAAGACTAATGTCTGAGCTCCGAATCCGAATCGTGACTAGAATACATCCAGAGTCTGAAGGAAATAAGAAAACGAGGCAAAAATGAAGCTTTTATTAATCGCAGCTGCCACCTAGTGTCTCGTGCTCGCGTGTGCAGTCGAAGGTAACAGTTATTAAAACCCAGAACCAGAGGCAATCTGGAGTTCGTGGCCAAAATCCTTAAAAAGCTCGACTCCGATTAAAAATCTGAGAGAATTTACTCGAGCTTTATCGATTCTTTTTGTGTCAATTTCTTATCGAATAGAAATACAATCAATAGCCCACTTTCATTCAGGGCCGAAGGCGTAGGGTGCCTCGTGATTTGTCTGCATACGAGATTCCTGCCCGAATTACAATCTGGGAGTTGGAATAAATCTCTGAAATGAAACCCAGTAGAATTAGATCGTGAATTTTTCATCGAGGAATCGAATTTCTACTCCAGGTAGATCGAGTTTATTAATTTTGTTTGACGGTCTGCGACTGCAGGCGTGACATATCGAGATTGCAACGGGGTGCATGAGTCGAGGGTATATATCAATCACGTTTAATCATTCTCCTATACGCCTCTGACAAACCCGGACATTGCGGACACCGATCGGCCACGACTCTCAATCACACAAATTAGAATTCACTGATCAATTTATAATACCGCAATCAGGTGGTTCGCTTTCTCATCACGAAATATCTCACCGTGGGTTATTTCGTTGAGTGAACAAGATGTCAAAATCATCATTATCGGATTACAGTAAACTTTTTTTTGTCCATATATTGAAATAAAATGATCTGAGACCAGTTGCTCCTGAGTGATCGGGGATCGAAACACCGACCAGTATATTCTGCCAACCCTTATTAAGAGCCAATTAGAAATCCGAAACCCTCGGAGACCCAAGCTTCGGAGGGCTAAGAAATTCGCTCTATACCTACTTATAAGCCAGAAGCATTAGGGCGATCCTCCCCTTTGCGGTAAACTTCACAACTGACCGCCCCAGACGTCAATTAAATTTTTCACCCCTAATTTTTTTTTCCTCCTGATTTGATATGAAATCAAGTTCGTAATTCGACGCGTGCAGGTCATAACTCTGATTTTTCTTTTTTCTTCAAGCTTGCACGAGATGCATCGCAAAAAGTTGCGAGTCGATTCCGGACTGAAATTGGCTTTCCATTGTATCACAGGAAAACGGCCAATTTTTCAATCCGTTTTTTACGATCCGTCATTCGCGCCGGTCGTGAATAAAGTGGGGTAGAAATTTTTCCAGTGTCTTTTCATACACTGACTATTTTCTACTATAGATACTCGATACGTGGGATAATACGAGTTTCTTATCCTCCATGGAACCGTACATATTTCAGCCCGAGTGGGCGGAACGTGGATTTTCCATAGCTGGAAGGATTTTGTAAAAGGATACAAAGGAAGTGAAAAATTATTCTTCCGCTCCTGCGTTTTCATGAACAATAGTCACGTGTTTTTGAGCTATAGACAAGACACGTAACGCGATACTCAGAGACGATATGCATCAACATCACCCCGGACCGGAAAATACCCTCGGTATCTTTTATTCGGGCCATTTTATACTTTCCCTCCGCATCCGCGTCCGCGTGCCGTAATTTCCTATTCCGTTTTCTAAAATCCAAGAGCGAAAAGGATTTGCGAAGAAAAGACAGCCCTGAAGGATCGTGATAAATCGCAGAATCCCCAAGAGTATAACAGAAGACTTTTTCTATATATTTTTTTATCCCTTCAAAGATCAACTATACCTGCCTACCCCCCGCATCGACTAGACAGCTGCGTATTAGTTTCTCAGGGGCGAGTTTTACGAGCCTCGATAACCGCGGGTCGGTCAAACTCGGTTAACTCATTCTTTACACCTTAAACTGATAAATTTTTACGTATTTTCAAAGTGACGTCATTGAAATAAAAAAAGGTAATTCAGTTTCTTATCGTTTTCACACAGTCTTCAGGATTTCAAGTAGTAACTCAATATTGTTGGTACAGCTCGACGAAGATTGTTCCGTATTTTCGACATCTTCAACAGAATCGCGACGCCATATTGAATCAGAACTTTTGTGAGAGTCTGAAAATGTGAAATATGATAATAAAAATGACTACTTTAAAAAAAATTGATTGCCAAAAACTACTTTTCAAGAGAATCATTGGTCGAATCCATCAAAATTCTGCAGAAGCAATGACGTATTTCCAAAAATGCACTACAACCTTCGAGGAGCTTCTGCAAGATCGAAAATAATGTTCTTAGCTAATTCTCTAGGATATTCCTAAACTTGGTAGAAGTTTATATAATCAGTCCTTGACGCCATCTTGGAAATTTTCTCAAATTTAGCACACAATTCGAACACTGATGTTGTCCTGATCGACTGGGACTCTGACGAGCGAATTTCGGACGGTAACTAAATTCATTTGGGGATCCGGTTAGTTATGGCAATTCCAAGATATTGCTGTTCGAGCTATATCCCATACTCGTAAGTGCAGGTATAATACATACCGGAGAAGTGCAGCTGCTGACGCTAATGAAAACCGTCTTAATTAATTGGCAGTGTTCCCTGGCGTCAGGGCTCTTAGAATTAATCAACACCGCAATCTGCCTTAATTAAAGCTTCGTTTATAAAAATTCTAGGTGTATCAATCATTATTCCTCGGTTCAACATCGATCGAAAAAAAATGTGTATTCATCCAAAGGCGTGAAAAATGCTGTACCTAGAATAAGAAACTCTGGACAATCCTTCCGGAGGACGGATTTTGTAAGCTAACCCCAGACGTGAATTTATATTTATTTGTTGAAAACCTCCTCTTGGTAGCGTGAATGGGTCCGAGGAGGGTTGGATAGACTAGAAGGCTTAAGTGCGTTGCGTAAATGATAATGAAGGTTGTATACTTACTTGTTGATTCAGCTGGGTGGTTTCGAGGGTGAGTACTTGACGAATGAGACGAGAAGAATGAGTTATAAGAAAACAAAATGCAGGTGTATGAAGACGAGAAAGTGAATTTGTAGTTGAAACGATGAAACACTGATTTTATTCATTTTAGAAGAATTAACTTTTATGAGAAAGAAATAATAGTAGAATAGAACTTGAAGTAATTTATTCTAAGTTTTAAATTAGATTGGGAAACTGAATGTCTTGCAGACGGTCAAGAGAGCACTTGTTTCAAAGTGGCGGTTATAATTGAAGTGACGAAAGAACCCTTCGGGGTTGTATATATCCATGCGTAGGGTCTGCCCCTACGACCTAGGCAAGGGGCGTATGTTGCCCACAAGCCTACGTGACTTGTTATTATCTACTTGATTTTCTTGGAAAAGTGTCACAACTCTTGACCGGCCGCGACCCGTTTTTTCTATTTCTCATTATTACCAGGATGCGGTTTTAGCCATCCATTGTATCGATGGGAGGCGTAGCCCCGCATCCGTTAGACGGTTGCACAATCAGTTGCTCAATCCTAGAACTATTATAATAAAATATAATGATTAATAATATAATCTAATCCATATTCAAAGCCTTGTCGTTACAAATTGGAAGGTGTATAAAGGGTTCTATACCTGGGACCACCTCTGGTCCCGGGGATATAACATTAGCACAAGCGGTTCCGAATATTCCGCTCCACGATAGCTGTTAAGGGGTTATATCTGAGTAGAATTTTTTTTTTCCAATGTTTTTTCATTCGCTGATATTGATCTTTGTAGTCTTAAGAATATTGTGTGTAAATTTCATATTAAAATTCCAAAAATTGTGGAAGTTATGGGGAATTCACCAAAATGCGGTCGAGCGGCCACCTGACGCCTAGGGGCTATTTGCACACTGCTGATATTCGCACTCACAACGCAACTCGTGAAGGGAGGATTCAGCGAAGGCAGTCACGGATCGCTGCAGAAGATGCTGCCACTGTTGCAGAGGGCGTACTGTATGGTCCAGGAATCGCAGACTAACGGTAGGGTAAAGAAACTTTCCCTCGTATAAGATTTTATATTATGTGATTATGACGAATTTTTTCACACAAATCGATTTTCCAAAGAAATAATTCTATAAGATTAGAACATAAAAAATATCGTGTGTAAATGCTACCTTCATATTCGAAAAACTGTTAAAGTTATACACGATTTACCGAGACGCTGAACAACCGATCGTGAGGCGCCAAGCGCATCATTTCTACGCCAAACTTCAAACGCGATTATCTCGAAACATACTTTTTCAAGGCGGTGTCCAAAATATCTCGAAAACGGCTGGACCGATTGCTTTGAAACTTTCACACAATATTCTTGGACATGTTTTCTAGTTCGCAACGTAGGATTTTTTTTCTTAAACAACTACTTTTTGTTTTATCAAGTCGGAAAGGTTGGAAAATGAGACCGAAAAAAAGTCAAAAAATTCAAATGGCCGTAATTTCGCGAAACAATTTTTTTGGGGGAAAATCCTACGTCGCGAACAGCTTCATACATTATATTTTGAGAATCATTTGGAAATTTTTGTTTCAGATCAACCGCCTGCCTGTAATTTTGGACACCGAAAACCGGGCGAGCGAGGGACACTTTTTACGCTGGCCATGATACCAGCGCTCCCAGTGGATATATATACATAAAAAAAATTTGTAACCAAAGCACAATAGATGTTCTTTCAAATAAAGCAAAGTTTATTCAAATCGATCAAATACTTTTTGAGAAAAAAAATTCCTAAAATTCGCCCATATTTCACGCATTCTACTCAGATATAACCCCTTAAGAAGTGGCCTGCGAGTATATTCACCAAAATTAGTGAATAAATATATTCAGCATCTTCGTGTCAGGTGATACTGTCGTTGACACTCACCAATAGTCTCTTTCGCTGCTTCGGTTCAGCTGGACTGGCATGGGATTTATAATTGTCGAGGTCTTCCTGAGAAAGTGAAATTACAATTCAATGGCAATTACCAGAACACGTTAAAATTATAATTCAAGAAATCATCATATTTTAGTTACTGTTGGAAATAATATAAAAAGTCAAAATATTCAGGATCGTAGTTTAGCAGTACTAAACGTTCGAGCAGGTGGTATAATTGAAATCAGGGATCGAATGTTGAGTATCAAATACGTTTGCCTAACTGGAGGCTGAGGAAATAGATCAATTTATGAAAGCCTCATTGGAATTTGGTTTGTAGCAAACGATAGATCTCAGTATGACAATTATATTTCTAATGGTACGATTGTTTCCAACTTACCACGGGCAATAATGTCATAAGTACTATCCAAAACCTCAGAGGCGTGCATCCTGAGTGTGATGAATGAATGATCTCTGCCGGACATAAAATCTCTGATCATATCCATGGAATCTGGAAATCAAAAGGTACCTCAATAATTTAGACAATTTTCAAGTGCTAATTGAGGCGCGATATTCTAGATGGGCACAATCGTCTTCAACTCACCTCCGGCGCTGCTTCCAAGTCTTAGCGAATGGTCTCTCATCGCGGCTTCTATTCGGTTGACAGGAGCTGAAATTCGAATACAGAGGTTATGATCAAGTCGTCTTCGACTTTCACTCAGTTCTAACAACAGCTGGATGAAAATCAAGCTAGGCTTAATGACGTATTTTTCGAATGAGTGTCACTTACTCAAGAATTCTTTCGCAATTTCCTCTCTGGGTGCTGAAAATAAAATAGGCGTATCATGACAGAGTGGAAATTCACCAATTGACGCATGATATAATGGCAATGAGTGAAGAAAATAATAAAATATGAAGAATCAAAATAGAAAATCTCGGTCAATTAAAACAATTTCTCGCCTTCACCCGGATATGTGAAGCGAACAGTAGATCACAAAAACATTTTTAAAGGGTAAAAGTCGTCTTCAACTCACTCCTGGTACGGCCATCTAGGACAGAATTTATAGCAGTCTTGAAGCTCGTTCCGGCATTCTTCAAAGTTTCTGAAATGAATATCAAACGGAATGATTTTCCAGAATACGGAGACAAAGATAATTCGAGCGTTTTGGTAGACGGATAAATTGGTCAAGTAAGTGTAAGTGTACCACTTATCACTTACCAGCGTCGTTGCGGTCCAGCTGGGATTGGGGGTCTGAAAATAAAATAGGTACATCATGACACTATTGTACTTTGTCGATATTTGACGCATGTCTTAGTAGCTATGACTTGAATAACTTCATTGGGTGACATTGTTTTCAACTTACGGCCGGACATCGCCTCAAAATCATTCGCAAGATTTGACAGTAGGCTGCCGATACTTTTCAGGCGCTCTGAAATTTAAGTAAAGAGGACTGTGATTAAGTCGTTATTCCGCGGTGCTCGACTCGCTTGAGCTAAATTCGAACAAGTGAATATCTGTCAATATCGAAAATCTCGGTATCTTTAACTTACCGTCGACTTTATCACGGGTGCGTCGGCGGCCTCCTGAAACAAAAAGCAGGATATCATGACAATACTTGACGAATCGAGTGGAACCTGACATGTTGAAAATGGTTTGAACATTCCGTGTAGCATATAATGTAGAGAATAGAATGGTTCCAGACAAAGAGCATAACGTTCAAAAAACACATTTTATCTATATCGTGATGACGTACGCATAGTTTTTATTTTTAACGATTCAATGAATCCTGCCACCTGCAGAACATACGTGCTACAGAATGTTAAGTGTGCTGTTAAATATCGCGTGTCTAATGACATGAGGTCGTAAGCGCTAAAAACGCGATTTTGGTGGCAAAAGGTCGTATAATTTGTTTTCCCGCCATTCGCTCTGAAAACGGCCAAAACGTATAGATCAATTGAAATTACGAGATCGAAAAATGTAAGTGCAAAAGGTCATAAGTTTGGCGGATACGTCGTTCTTTCATTACAATTTTTAAGGAAAAATAAAAAACAATGTAAAGGCAAAACGTCGTAAGCGCCATTTTTTTCATGATTTTTAATGATTTTTCCAAGTAGTTGTAAAAACTCGTAAAACGCAAAGATAAATTGAAAGAACGACCATTTGAAAAAATTCGATAAAAAATATTGGTAGTTAAAGCAGAAGGTCGTAAGCGCCATTTTGATTTTGTCTATTTTTCATGATTTTTTTCAATAGCAGTAAAAACTCGTGAAACGCTAAGATAAATTGAAATCGACGTCGTTTCGAAAAATTCGATAAAAGAAATCGCAGTTGAATGCAGAAGGTCGTATCCACCATTTTTTTCTTCAATTTTTCATGATTTTTTAAAATAGCTGTAAAAACTCGTGAAATGCAAAGATAAATTGAAAGAACGACGATTTAAACAAATTCGATAAAAAATATTGGTAGTTAAAAGCAGAAGGTCGTAAGCGCCGTTTTGATTTTTTTCAATTTTTCATGATTTTTTTAAATAGCTGTAAAAACTCGTAAAACGCAAAGATAAATTGAAAGAACGACCATTT
>JAFFZH010014777.1:118274-150446 GCA_018420115.1 Euura saliciscinereae
AGTTCTGATTTTCCCACTAGATCAGTGGATTTTCCCTAGTCGAAAACGACTTTCGTGACGTCACAAGTGCAAGTGCGTGACACGCACTTGCCAATTGGAACACATCCTAAGTGAGGTTTCATTGTATTGGAAAATAGAACGTTCGAGCATGTGCTATTGGTCTGTAACTTACCGCTGACAATACCCACGCACAGCAATGAGGCGACAAGAAGACAGACGATTTTGTTCATTTTGAAGGTAGTCACTTAGTTCGTTAGAAATAGGTTTCTGGTTAGAATTCGTCCGATCCGTTGTATTTATACACAGCAGACAGACCCCCTACCATGTCGATAACTTAACGTAGGCGATGAACAAAACATTGGTCACGTATGTCGCGTGTCTTATGACATAAGGACGTAAGCGTCATTATACGACGTTTTGCTGTTTATACCCGCATAAAGTCGTATAATTTTTTTTTCACGCCAATCGCTCTGAAAACGTTCGAAACGTATCAATTGAAATTACGAGATCGAAAAATGTAAGTGCAAAAGGTCGTGAGTAGGGCGGATACGTCCTTCTGCTTTTAACTGCAATTTCTTTTATCGAATTTTTCGAAACGACGTCGATTTCGATTTATCTTTGCGTTTCACGAGTTTTTAAAGCTATTTAAAAAAAATCATGAACCATGAAAAAAAATAAAAAGTGCGCTTACGACCTTCTGCTTTTAACTACCAATATTTTGTATCGAATTTCTTTAAATGGTCGTTCTTTCAATTCATCTTTGCGTTTTACGAGTTTTTACAGCTGTTTAAAAAAAATCATGAGAAATAAATAAAATCAAAATGGCGCTTACGACCTTCTGCTTTTAACTACCAATATTTTTTATCGAATTTTTTTAAATGGTCGTTCTTTCAATTTATCTTTGCGTTTTTCGAGTTTTTACAGCTATTTGAAAAAATCGTGAACAATGAAAAAAAATAAAAAGTGCGCTTACGACCTTCTGCTTTTAACTACCAATATTTTGTATCGAATTTTTTTAAATGGTCGTTCTTTCAATTCATCTTTGCGTTTTACGAGTTTTTACAGCTATTTAAAAAAATCATGAAAAATAAATAAAATCACAATGGCGGAACTTGAAGGTAACCACAGGTGAGGCGTGGTTCGAACCCAGGTTTCCCGGGTTCTGGATCAATATTAACTCCCATAGCGCACCTGCCTGCTTGCCTGCTCGTCCGCTGCTCCCTGGACCATTACAGAGGGATCAGGAGACAGAACTTCCGCTTGGTAAACAGGGAGGAAAATGGGGTAACGATGATTAACTCAAATTAGCCTACGTCTGACGGATATAAGAATTCGAGAAGCTTTTTTTCGCTCAGTACCTGAAGTATGAGATACTCACTTACATTCCCTAAGACTCTTTGAAAATTTCGACCGAAAATATTATGGATTGATTTTTGCCTCGGGACGTATCAATGCGACAGGTACGGATCTCGACAGGTTCACGATACCTTCGACCTCAAACTCTCAACCGAAGCAACAAAGCTTTTGATTGTGGATTCGAGTATCTCGCCACGGTGCTTCGGGTAAAAAATATTTGTCTGATCCCAGGATTGAATAGAGCCTTTGATACATTGAATCCATCCTTATTTTTTACCGCACTTTGGATCCTGCGGTAGAAAATAACGATGGATTCAATGTATAAAAAAGAAAGTTCAAAGCTCATGGTAGCAAGCGATATTCTTCCTTTTTAACATCTAAATTTATAGTCAGTGATCCAAAAAACCCTTCGTATCAAAATACAAGTGGTTACAATAAATTGCTCTCTTTTCGGGAAACAGAGAAACCGGAAGCTAAATATTTCGCATCAAATTTTTGAAGATCGCCAGACTCGTAGGCGGTTTGTATAACAAGCGAGTTCCAGATGCTCGAAGTGGGTGACAGAGAGAGATTAGAATTAACATCATTAACAAGCAGAAGGAACGAGGCTGTAGTTCGGTAGGCTCGATGTTCCCGACTTGAACAGAGCTTAACGTCGCTAATGGAGAAGTTCCTCGGCATCAACGCTGGGGATGCTGAAAAATTAATCTTCACCCGCCCAGGTATATCCGGAGACCCCTTAACGGCTTTAATTCCATTTCTCTCGCAGCTGTACCGCAGCTTATTGTTATTGTTGTTAATATTAATAAATAATACTTATTTTTTCTCACATCCTCTAAAAGTCGAAAATGAACCAACTGTCGTTATCCCCATGCCGATGTCACTAAAATAAATTTGATGCAAAAATATTTAGACTCGTAGGAGTTTTTTCGGCTCCACGAGCTCAAAAGCTCTTAAATTGATAACTTCCTCAATTTTTAATTATTATTCCAGATGAAACCTTGGTGTTTATGCTGGGAGTACAGAATAAGTCCAGACGAAAATCTACTTCTTTTACGACTCCTTGTAGTTTCTTCGATTGATGAAACTTTGATTAAAGAGAATTCGAATCCGTTGTAAATCTTGATTAGGTTCAAGATCAGAGGTTCGAGTTCCTTGCGAAGTGAACCTGGAGCTAATCAGCGTAAAATTAGATCGGAAAGAGTACCAAATAAACTTCACACAGAATTCGAAATTTAGTAGTGACGGGTATATAATCACACATTGATCCGTTAAGTGGATCTGATCGGTAGCCACGATCACTTCGACTCTAGTTACACGAACACGAGAAAGCAATTAATCAACCGACAGTGTCCCAACGTTTTATTTGATTTCTACATCGAGTTGAACCTGCGAATGACAATGTTAAAGGTTTCAGCTCCGAGGGCGAGAGCTTTTTTTGACATTATTCGTTTTTCCTTCGTTCATTATAACACAGCTTCGATTCCGTACATAAAATGTAGTAAGAAAGGTTTGACTCAAGCTCAACGCGAGAGCTATCCGTCCTGAAGATTTTCAAAGCGTTTTAAAAATCGCGGGAATGTCAACCCAGCTGCGGTTCAGTCTGACGGGAGCTTTCGAGCGGAGAAAAGCTTTGTGAGTCGCACGTAGAAAATTGGAGAACGAACCGTGGTGAGATAAATACATCCAAAGTGATTTTGTCTTGTCAGAATCGTTAGAAATAGTTTCAAATAATTGCAAACGAACAAAAAAAAAAAGTTCCAAACGATTCTGATTCCTTTGATGAAAGAATCGTTCGATTTTTCGTTACTGCGATATTTTGCCAGACACCCGCGTTTCAGAGGAAAAACGAAAGGATTGATCCAGCTCAAATCGTTAGTCGATGACGTAGATGGGCTGGATTACAGAAATTCATTAGTAATAAAATATATGGAACGATAAATTTGTTATTCGAGCGTTAAAAATCCCATTAAACGGGGGAAACTCGGTGCCAGATTAATAGCTTCCGGTTTCCGACCGAATCTGAAATGAATAATAGACAGAAATTATATCTAACGGATTTACCATCGGGAATAACGACGAACTACCGAATATGACTGGGTGTGTGCGATTCCCAGAAGAGTCGTAGCTGATACCCTGCAATTCGACCTCAAACCCATATCTGGTCAACGGACTACCCACATGACTCGAGTTTATGGAGCTTGAAGCCCCGTATAAAATGTTTAAAAAAATCATCGTTACAGTCTTCCCCACTTTTTGTGTTCCTTCCGTTTCTTTAATCATGCATCGTAAGCTGGAAGAACTCGAGACCTTTGGGAGAAGCTGTAACGCATTCGCACGTGACGCCTCCTCCTCGCTTTATCTCGTTACTCTGAGAACATTGTTGAATTTTTCAGTGGACAAGATTTACGATTTTGATGTTGTTCAATTATTGAGATTGAGATATACGCGATCGCAGAAGTGATTAGAAGAGAAAGAAGCACTTTTAAAATTGTTCGATCGTTTTGTTGCCCGTGGAGAGAATTTATTCGCCATTTGCGAAATACGCGAACATTCCTGAGAATTCTCTGCATTCGTTGCACACGCGGACTATTTTATACCAGGAAATACTGTGGACTCGGGTTTTCCATTGAAATTCTACTCTCAATGCGTTTCAACGAATCGAATGCTTCTACCGATAGAGTCAACACGCGGATGTCGTCGCGAGGCGTTATCTACGTCTCTGTATAACAAGTAGAAGTGCTTGACATTCAATTTGATAGAAATTTATGGAATACTCAAAGTTGGTTGAAATTATTCAACGTAAAACAATTGGAAAGACGGGGAAAATTCATTTTCACACAACCATCAAAAATTAATTACAGCATGAAGATGCAGAGGCTTCCAAGTAGTCAAGATCAATGACTTATTTTGAGTGAATAAGTGTTTTTTTTTCGTGTAAATTATTCTGTGTAATGATTTTTATTTTTACTCAATAATTGATCAACCAACGTTTCATTCAAGTCTGTGAGTATATATTCCACATCATCCCCAGACGGTAAATATACCGTCTTGTTTTCGAGGAAGGGAGGATGAACCCGAGTTGGATAAAGGGTACGATCACGTGGAGCAGGGATCCTTGAGATGGTTAATTTGGAATTAAGCTCGTGTGACGTTTACTCTCCATGTGGTAAACCCAACCCTGCACGTCAGTAGCCTTCCATTTAATGTTGGAGCTTTCAGCTGGTGTATTCTAGGTGACACCGGGTTTTGAACAATTTCAAAACCGACACCGGAAACGTCAACTTGCCCTTTACCCGTCGCTCAAACTGGTAGAAGGTGGAACTTACCAACTCGTCGTGAGAATATTTAATGCTCTGATATTAATATTTGAACCACGCGAGGAAATTTTCGCCAAGCTCACCGAGGGTTAGCCCTAATACCAGAGCTTGCAATAATGCCGGGATAAAAGCTGCCAGTTGACAACAGTTTTATTAGCAGCGTTCGCCCCCCGCCTCGATTAGGGGGAAACTTATATATTAAACCTTACCGCAAGCTCGAAGCTTTGTCGAGCGTCGAAGGCAACTGCGGAAAGCTCGACGAAATCCCTTGAGGATAGTTCCGCGAATCTATCGATCGGATATATCATCGGATAAGAATTGAGGAGCTCATATAGAATGTCATTATTTTTACACTGCAAAGCTGAGAGCACCCGTAATGCCATATAGATATTATAGTCAAATCAAGTCCGGATACTGAATTCCAAGAGTTGTTGAAATTTATCGGAATTCATTTTACAGGTGTAATAATGAAATCTCGTCTACCTCCTTCTGGTATTATCGAAGTTCTAAAAAGTACTTTTCACACTCTTTGACATTTTTCGGTTCTTCTTTGAAGCTTTTACCTAAAAGTCGCTATACTGGACTCTGCTTTTTTTTCTTTTTTTTTTATCAAAGAGTATCTTCTGACCATTCAAGTTTTTTGGCTTGTATCGTCAGAAGAAATTTGATCAGTAAAAATCCTACAGTTATCAGCATATCACGTTCACCTTTAGTTATCGACGCAGAGCTTGCAGCGACGGAGATTGGTAAGGCAGAGGACTGCCCAACCCTTTGCCAGGAAAATAGGACCCTGCTTTTTTTGTATCTTCATCGAAAGCTCGCCATGGGAGAAAAAAGTCTTGGTTTCTACAATCTGAAACATTACCTACGGAGCTTTCCTTCATTTGTCACGAAATTTCGTCAAATGATAAAGTATAGGCATAATCCTCGAGCGATCTCGCAAGCTAATTAATGTACTAATTAAAGGGCATCTTCGTCAAGCTCGTGCCTTTTTTATGTCAAAGTTATGCCAAAGTACAAGCTGATGTAATAATTATTCTAGCATTTGTGGTTTCGAACTGAATTGAGAAAATACAGATGTATAATTAAGGAGGGGAATCTATGCATGCCAAGAATCCTTTGATTATAATTAAACTGAAATTATGCCCGAATTTTACTACGAGAATTACGACCCTCGACCTTTTAACTTGAGGGACAAGAATTTTCGGCACACAATTACAAGAATTCTGATCCCATTATTCCTTCTTCGAACAAGGCACCTGCAAATTCCGCAGATATTTTTTAGGGTCACGAGGGGTCGGTCGAGATAACGACGATACATCTTGCTTTGGTCTGAGGGTAAGGGGTCTCGAATCTTTCATCTCACCTGACCTCCCCGCAAGACTTGTCTAGATCAAGGCTCCGTCTCACTGGAATACGCCTGGATACAAGTGGAGAGCTTTTATTTTCGGAAATTGATTCGCATACTGAAGAGAACAACGTAATGACAGGATACTCGCACAGGATTTCACGTGGAGCTTTATTAGACTTTTTTTTTATCGATCGCAGATTATTTGATTCATGTAATACGTTGATGTTATTCGTCCCGAGAGAATTTCAACGAAACGCAATAACGAGTATGTGCATTTGTCGTATCAAATGCAAAATCTCCAATTTTACGGGTCGTGTAACACGTATAAGCGCCCGATATGGATCGGAAACGAAACCAATATGCTGGGGTTTTGAATATTTCAATACATGATCCGAGGCTCGTTCAATTTCCTTAATAAATCCTGTAAAACTTCCACCTTCTGGTCCTGTGCAATCTCGTCAAATTTAAAAAACTACAATTTGTCACAAAAATGGATTTTTCGTCCCTTCAAAATCCACCGGATTGAGATAATGATTTTATAATATTTGAAGTGTTGCTTATTTTATTTGAACAAATATAAATATAATATAAGAATAAATTTTTCTGGGTATCTAATTGTGAGTCGATCTGTCAAGAAAAAAATTTTCACACTTTCCACCAAATTACTTTCCATTTGTGGCTCTCAAACTCTACTTTTTATCTCCGAAGGTATTCTGCGGGCGTTTTATCTGATTGTGAGCCATATAAAAACAAGGTATTTTCAACAAAAGTGGCTCATTTTCGAGGATTCGCCCACACCGTACTCAACATTACGACAGGGCAATCCTGTGGAAGTGTTAAAGAGATGACGCATTGTCGGGTAGGATTACTGCTCACAGCTTTTCTACGCTTCCGATACTCGGATTGTGACCCACAAAGAAAGATGACATAAAAGAAGACGAATTACGTGCGTAACGAGTTGGTTACCATTTATACTACCGTATGTGAAAAATTTTGAAAAAATCTTGTTAGAGAGAAATGAAAACAGTTTAAAAAGTTACACCTTGTCGACCGCGTAAGGTAAGTAGTTAAAAGGTGCGAGGATAACGGTTTTCACCCAAAAAAATCTAAGCTTCAAAGCTCTTCGCCGGACACATTTGCGCTGTAGACACGTCATGGTACTCGCAAAGCTCGACTTTCGTCTGTAAGCTGAGCCACGACTGAAAAACTCTCGTGTTGAGAGCGAGACGGATATTACGTGTATTCTGTTGAGTTATGCGGGTACGAAAATTCCGCAAGACTGAAGCTTTCCTCTTGATGGCAGACATGGAATAAAAAAAATAAAATTCGCGCTGACCTTTACAGAAAAAAAACATAAACGAGAAATAGCGCATTTCTCTCTCCATTACTGGAAAACGTCGAAACTATTACTACGTGAGATCGTCAAAGAAGATCCGCTGCTACCGTTACACTCATGTATATACAGAGATACAGCATAAAAACCTTGACATAAAAGCCAAGGTTTATCGCCGGAGTTATATGGAGAGATGTGAGAAAAATATTAATCCTTTAAGCGCTAATAAAAACAGAGATAGCTCCTGGAACTTTGAAGCTTGTTTTTTTTCAGTCATTTATCGAATTTTACGATACACGACTGCAGACAAAACCGGATCATTCTTGTTCTCTTGGGTCGAAAAAAGTTCATTCTGAGAAAAAACAGCTTTTTTTCTTACAATATTCTCAGTCTGAGTTTCCCCCACATTTGATGATAGATTGCTCCTATTTTTTTTTTAAGAATGATCATTTTAAATCCTTGTTTCATAATCACAGTTTCAGATAGGACAGAGTTTATGGAGCCAGGCACCAGTCCTTTGCCAAAGTTAGCTACGAACTCGTTCAACTACCGCAGTTAGTTGAACTGGCCATTTCCTTACTCGACCCCAAGGGCTAGCGAACTTCTAACATCCCATTTGTTCAAGATACTGCATTGAAGTTATTGGGAACCGAAATCCCCATACTTGAAAGGTTGAAAATAATTGTCTCTTTTTTTATACGAGTAGCTTGGAATTTTCGCTTCTCGGTTGATGCTGGAAATTTAATTCAAAGTTCATGAGGGAAAAAGTCACCACGGGTCACGAGAGAGGAGAGATGAATTCAGGAGTTTTAAGCTCTCACGAATTACAGAGGGGATGAAACACGTCAGATTTTCAACGCTGAAAGCTCGTGGATCAGAATTTCCATTCAATTCAGCGGTGGTGGAGCAGTGATTCCATATCTTGTTGATTCTATACATCTCCGAGTGCTTTTCTTGCCACAAGTTCTTCCCGGCGTAATTTGATCCCCTCTAATTTCGTCTCGTTAGCTGAACCAACGTTGATAGTAGATAACTTTCCCGACGTGAGTCTGGTTTCAATCAACCCTCGATCTCTGTTTAGCCTGGAGATTTTAGTGACGTGAAGATTAAACGTTTCGGACGTCAGATTTTCTAATTAGCCTGACTTCTATCAGCCAGGTAATTATAAAGTGGGATTTAATTAAGATTGTAAAAAGTATGATTCATCGAGTCATCGACTGAAAATTTTGAAACTCAAATGTGTTTCGAAAACAGGCAAAGACTTCATCCATCGAATTTACAGCCTTGTTTGTCGCATCTGTCTATCCATGAATTACGATAACGTAGAGTAGAATAAGTCTGATCTAATAAAATACCAGTTCGTATAGAACCACGAGAATCATCTTTGATAGAACCTTGAAGAAGAAGAATAATAGCGAGACGACATCCGGAGCAACTTCAAGAATCCATATTATGTATTATTGATTATAGGACAGGATGTAAAGCTCGGAAGAAAAAAAAATCGAAATATTCTCGTATTTTCTTTTACCTAGAACGTTCACTTCGAAGATGAAACGCTGAAGGGTAGATTTTGAATTTCCTTTCACGTTTCACCACTTGGGGATATATTATCTGGGCAGGAAAGCATCGTACATCACTTTTTTCCTGTACCACCTGTTCAGTGTATGGTATTCTGTGGTTCTCTACGTGTGAAGATGATCGACCGGCTACTCTATTTGCCAGAGCTTTAGAAAAAAAACGAATTCTTACATTTTTCGAACAAGATTTACATCAGAAAGTGACTCTACATATATACGTTAACGTGAAAACAGGACTTCCGAACTAATCTTCGATCTTTTTTTTTTAATATGTAAAGTAAAATCCAATGAGGGAGCTGACCTGAGTTCGATATCAACAGGCTTTCGAACTCAATTATAAAGTAAAGCTCTCAAATTTTTTGGCTGATACTCTAGAAGGCGTATCAACTGTCCATATTTAACGAGCCCGCATGAAATATAACGCTTCAAGACGAGGTCGAGGTCTAATTGTCTCCTGGGGATTCAACTCTGAAATTCTTTTCGAGCTCTTTTTTTGATTTTTCCTGTATAATGGCGTTTTTATTATTTTTTATTCTCAGAATTACACTGGATTCGACTTGGGCTCTGGAAACTCATGAAAATATAGTAGAATGAGTTTTATTCCAAGATGAGATTTTTCCCTGGTGCAACTAACCGCGATTTGAATTCTGATATCCTAGGTTTTATTCGCAGCATCGTTTCGCTCTCGAATATCAGCCGCTTGTTCCCCGCGACTGCATGTCCGTATATATTCACGTATATATACAACATTTATATAGGATTTCGTTCAAGCGAAGATAAGGTCGTATTTTTATTTATATGAACCATCAAACGATGCAAGCTTTTTTATTCACGGAAAATTTTGACCTCTACGGATTTTTCAATTGGCTTTTTTTCAAATTTAGGTCACAAAAGATGACAGCTATAAACGAACGTCGATTCGAGCTCTGAACAATGTTCGTTACTAAAAGCCTGAAAGTTCCGTCATTGGGATGCGAAGCAGGTTCGAAATGTTCGTACGAAAGCTCTCGCGTCTTTAGGAGGATCCTTAGACTTTAATCAGACAATCAAGTTCGAAGTTGCTAATAAAAATTTGCATACAAGTTGGAATTCGTGTGGTTTGAAATGGGAGAATAAGCCTCCTTCGCCTCTCATTGTTCCCGTTCAATTATTCCCCTGGAATCGCTGACATTGGGTTCGAACAAACAAAGCAGTCGAGTGTGAAAGCCGTCCTCGTCTATCAACGCTCAGTTAAATGCGACTAATGCTTCTACACCGTGCCGAAGATAAATCAAAATGCGAGTATAAATTACATAAGAGGCAGGACGTCGATTTCTCTCCTTTTATCGTACACTCACACACAAATTATCCGCACAGATTTGTCACAAGCTTAATTTATAGCCTGGAATATCCAAAGTTTCTCGAATGCGAAAAAGCTTAAATCCGTTTTTCCTACACAAAAGTTTAATTCTGTATTCGAAAATCGTTGCAAACTTCTACGAAAGCTGAAAAGACACGTAGTCGTGGAAAAGAGAACCGGATTCCAATTCAGCGAAATACTTTTCCAACTGGAGCCTATGAAGTATCCAACGATTTATTCTTGATGGGTTTAGGGTTGACATTTTCATTCATCAGTGTAAGTAAACTCAAAATCCGATATTGATGTTTACATTCTGATTTTATGTTACTCAGAACCTCAACCCTTTCACGCAATATTCGAACCGTGACCCTGATCACCGAGTTATCCGCAAGCTCTCCGATGAATTCAACAATTTATCTCCAGGCGGTTGGCTTCAGGCCGTGAGATAAACACGAGCCAATCTGAAGGCGGGTGTATATAGAACGTGAACCGGAAAACCCGGGCTTACTCTTCCTATTCATCCATTTATTCCTGTCAAATTTTCATTCTAACTGACCTCTGTGATTCATTCTAGAGTCGAGCTTTTGACCGCGCAAAATACGGCATGAAATTTCACGACGAATATCACCCACTTGGACTTGACCTTCAGAGCAATGGTACGGAAAGCTCTGGAGCGGGGTTTCTTGAGAAAATTGTGAAGATACGATGAAGATTATAAAGATTATAGGAAGATTAGAAGAGATGAGATAAGATGATGAAGATTCTTTTAAAATTACAAAATTTCTGTACAACAGATTACAACAGTGATTGACCCCTCCCTCTGGACTAATCGTGCATTAGGAGACCGAAGTCATAGAATATTCGCGGTTCCAGACCCTCCCGCCAAAATAACACCATCGATGGGAGTAAATTACGTTGAAAGCACGCAAAAGCTCTTCGCACAGAGTGTATTGGAACTCGTAGGCCCGAGGGTAGAGGAAAGAAAAAACATGGTTCATTATTTTTCTCTTGAGTGCCTATCGATTCTGAGATACGATAAGGTGAGTACGGGAAAATTGAATGAAAATCTCGTCGTGTGTGAAACAATTTTTTCTTCCTTATTCATCTTCGAGAAGAAAAGGGAAATTCAAACCTCAGCCGAGGAACCATAAACCCGAAATAAGGGCCTTGGTACTCAACCGTTTATAAGATCAGCTTGCCAAACAGATTGACCCTCAAAACCCGCCGAGGTCAAGCGGCCAGTCGGCTCGACTCGACAGGGGCTTTCGGAAGTCCAAAACCCTGAGAATGAGTCTGAATCCTTGTACGGGTTTCCATCAGTCGGTTTTGTGTTTCAGATGCATCGGGAAGAAGATGGAGCTTTCAATTACCATCCAGAAATGGCGCAACACCGATTGTAAGCACAGGGGTTACAAATCTAGAACAAATATTAACAGAAAGATTACAAGAAGTTACAAGGATTAAAAAATTTCACAGAGATTACAAAAAACACAAAAGATTACGTAAAGATCACAGAAAAATTATGATTTGACGAGAATTACAAACGATTAAATGAGATTCCAACAGATATTAAAACCGATATTACATTGATTAACCCTTCGGTTTTCGTGAATTCTCAGAATTCTGCTTATGCTCTGAGGAAATTTCTCCTGTAAAAGAGAGGATAAAACAGATTCGACAATTTTCTCGCTGGTTCAAAAGCGGTGCTAAAAGCTTGCGAATTACATGAGGAATCGTACGGAATGGAATGAATTTGAATGAATTAGTTCCCAAGTGAGAGAATTATGATAATTCCTATCAGTTGTATATATATATTTGAGTCTGGATGAAGACATGTCATGTGGAACGAAGAAGGTGAAAAAAGGACTAGCTTCGCATAAAAAATTCGGTTGTGGAACGGTATGGTGAAATAGTGACTCGTGGTTTTGGAAATTCTCCAAAAAACAGACGCAACAAAAATCGATGAAACGTTCCAGCGATATCGCACAAGGTCACCGGGCAAAAGTCTAAACAGCAAAAAGTCAAAGTTTATTCGAATACTGTCGCCACTCTTTGTCCCTGTCCTTTCCAAATCCGCTGGCCAATCGCCAAAATAAATACGGCGCCCCTGAAGTGTCGCCCAGACAATTTTATTGGCCACATGTATACCCATCCTGAATTCCATTTTCATACTAGCTGTTCATTTTTCAATTCATTGTCTCCCGTCGTTGATGCGATGGCATTATCTTCGTGAATGAAATTCCCGCAGGTCATTTAATTCGCTGCATTGCGCTCCGAGTACTCGGAGAATTTTCATTCTGATCAAGATCATTAGGAAATACAGCGAGGGATATAGTTGCTTCAGCAGATTCCTCCCAAGGACTGAGTAATTCCACAATCAGCGTTATGACTAATTACCAGAAGAGCAACGCCAAGTGTCGAATACTGGAGAACCGAATACCACCTGACTTTAATTTGCGCGGTTTGAATTCAGTTCGGCAAAGTTTCCGTGGCTAAACTACGTTTCGAAGAATACATAATGGACCTCAAAATTTACCCGGAAGCTGAGCTTTAATTGCCCCTCGAAATAACGTTTCATGAACCTCTTGACCCGGAGAATGTAAATCTATAACACGGAAGAGTAGATTGTGTAAGTAGTGCTAGTCTGATTTAAAAAGCAGAAGACGTCTTCCATCTTAGTTTTTCGGAGTTTAAAACTAGTTTGAGATATTAGACGTGAAGATAACATGCTATGAATTCCAAGTCCCAACGTCTTCCTTTTTGGAATAAACTACAAACGTGACTGTAAAACCAATGATTTTGCACTCGAATAATTCGATAACAGAAAATGAAAAAAAGAAATCGAAATCAGATCTATCCTGACAATGAGATCCATTTATTCACAAGCAAAGATATGAAATTTCGATCAATCTGTATATTTTTTGTCGGTCCGTGTGGATGAACATGGATTTCAGAGGATATAAGGATCTCCCTTATTCGTACAAGCTCTCTTCTCTCGATCCGCTCGTATGATCGGTTCGCGACGCACGCCTAGTAGAAACGAGCAGCGCCAGTCGGCCGCCAGCATCCGCGAACTCCTGACGTCCGACCAGACGCGTAACTCTACCACTTCGAATAGACAGACGCCGGCTGATATAAACATGACTTGACTACTGGACCGCTGGCTAGAACGGAGGCGATCCAGATTCTCCTTATTGGTTCAAGATCCAGTATCAGTAAAAAACGGTGCAAATATCACAGATTAATTCAATAAATAAAGTCAGTAGATATCGCGAGTGGAATAACCGATGTACCGATTACGCGCTTCGATATTGTTCGGCACTTATTAATTACTCGTTGGAAAATTGGAACCTCAAGCAAAGTAAGTCGTTTTTTATTCTAAAAATTTGTTCGTTGCACAAAATCCATTCAACTGTTATGATGTTACATGTTAATTTTTACTTTTTTTCAACTAGAACAATGGATTTTTGTACTTGATATTAATTATTGATTATCATCTTAATATTGAGAAGATAAAGTCGATCTAGTCGAGTTAATAGTTTGAATGATTGTGGATTGAAAATCGAACTGATTATACATTGGTAACTCTCGTAATTTTTTTTTTTACTGATCGAAGTTACTCAAAGATCCGTTGAAACCAACCTAGACTCGGCTTGATCGACGTCTCCTTAGTTAACAAATTTGTGTGTTAAACTTAATGAAAGTTGAAGACAAAATTAGAAAACGACTAGATTGAATTCCCTGGGAGGAAAAGTTTTTCATTGGTTGAGAACAAGTTGAAAATTGTATTCCACAAGTTTAATTGTTTGTTTTTTGACCCACTTTTTTTTCCTGGAAGCGAAAAATAATTCGGACAGTAATTGAATATTTATGAATCGTGAACGCGGTTGTTTAGAGACCGGTACAGTGTTTACAGCGGGACAATTTCGGAGAGGGTGCCTCGTCGTTAATCAATAATCAATAATCAATAATCAATGGTCATTGTACAGCCTAATATCAATTGCTCTATGCAGTACAATGTGCATTCTATATCCAACGCGGAATTATCCGCGCGTATCAATAATCAACCGCATATCACTGCAATGAATTTCAGCTCCAAATACACGTGTACTGTAATCACCTGGTTTGCTATTTCTGATAATAAAAACTGTGTATCAATATCACCTCTTCGAGAGTAAATTTTTTCTGAAAAACTGATTATTGAGATTTCGTTAGCGGCTATTCACTCGGTGGATTTCGCCCGGGCCTCGGGGGACAGCCAATTACCTAACGAAAAAGAAACATCTAACGGTTGTACACGCTGGAAAGTGTAATTATGACTGGAATAAACTAGATCATAGAAATAATTCTAAAGAGGCGAAGCCGTAATTGGCAGGAATTAAAAAGGGAAAAAAACGGTATTCAGACTCCAAGAGAAACGACTGTAATCGCTGAAGCGAAGAATTAATTGTAGACTGTCTATTGGTCGATTCAAGAAAATGTTTTTATTTAAAATTCCTCAGTCTAGGTAGTGGTTCGGAGTGTGACCGGGTTTGATTGTTATTACAGGCAAACATTTGATGCCGTTGCAGCACCTGTGACGCCGTAATTATACTCTGAACGATAACAGGGACGAAAGTTACGTAAGGCAGCTGGCAGAATTGTTTTAGTATTTTAATTAACTACAGTATTGTAACTCGAATAAATTTGATGTGATTATTAATTATTCCCCGCTAATGATTTCGCCGTCAGAATTAGCAAAAGTTTCGTACATTTTTCTTTTCAACTGGCATAAAGTCCAGGTTGTTCCTGAACTGAATGAAGAGATTTTTTTAACACCCCGAACTACAATTTATTCGCGGCGAAAATTGGGTATTTGGCGGATTAATTAGCTCCTTATCGAATCACGGTTTCAACCCCTATAAATCGGTCTATAGACTCTGGTCTTGTATGGGATAAATGTGACCGTCGATTTGAAATTCAGATCTTGTGTTATTAGATTATTCCCTTGTATATTATACTATGTATAAAACATATCATCTATCATCATCCAGTATACGCAGAGAATGGAAACGAATTGAGTATGTCGAAAAGGGAATTCACACTAATGAGATAGAATTTTGTGCCAAAATTATTTTGAATTTTTCTTTATTCTAAAAAAACTGACACACAAGTCTTTCCATTTTGTATCATTTAGTGTACTAGGCAATAAAAGAAGTTACTTCTATATTATCAAGTAAATGTGTTCCAGGATGAAGTAAAATTTCTTGGACTAGATCATATTCACTCGGTGCAATGATCAAAAATGTTCATGAATGACTCAAATTTAGTGAGCTTTTCTTTCGTCAAATAAATTCCGTCAAATCTTGGTTAACTTGGTGATATAATTTTTATTTATTTAATGTAGGTCACGGTTTCGCGAGAAGATAGCAGACCCCCAGCTGGATACCTTCAACCTCGTTGACTTAAGTGAACTTGAGGGGTGAAAAATGGGTAAACTTGCGGTACTAGCTAGGCACTTCGTCACGAGTGGATAACAATATTGCTGTCATCCTGTGGGGGTGGTTTCGTCAAAGTGTGCATGGAGATTAGATAGATTACGAATGAGGGGTCTTCAGTGACCGAGTGTCTGTAAATTCTTCGTTCTTTTTTCACTGTCTTTATTTCGTTTGTAATCATTGATTGAATTACTTCGATTCTTCGTTCATCTTACGAAAAACTATATTCAAGTGTTTGATGAAAATAGAATTTTCATATTTTCAATGTTGACAGTTTATTTTTCTCAAAGTTTACCAAAGTCCCTGATATTTTTCTGACAATTTCCTGAGGTTCTTCCAAGTTTTTACTATCACAGTCACACCTTGTTTATCTAGATATGAGAATTGCAGATGAGTAGAGTCGAAGGGGGGGAGAATCTCCCCGTTTGGTATGTCTGGAGTCTAGACATTAAAAAAAAGTTATGGAAATATACCGTGGGGGTGAAACTTTTACGAATTTATGTTTACGGTTCTTATTGATAGAATTCCGACATCTTACTCTATAATCATAATCCCGACGAGACGAGGCTGAATGAGAAGTAATTAAGGAAAGTTGATTAGAACGCGGAATGGACGGTATGCGAATTATAATCCGCTTGAGATATCGTTGAAAAGGTTCACTTCACGCGTTTCAGAGTATACATTGTCCGCTAACAATAATCAGCAGACAGTCTTTTTTTCTTTTTTGTTCCCTTTTTTGTACTAGAATTTAGAGAGCAAAAAAGACGAAGGGGTAAAAGAGAGCACAGCTGGGGCACTTTTAATCGCTTTTTTCAGCTGATTGCTCGCCGGGCTCGAACGCCACCTTTGTGAATATAGCATTAATCTAGTTTGAAAGGCAACGTGTGACCCGCAGGTGAAACCTGCGCGTTCGTTCGACGTCGAGAGGATAAAAGGGAATGTACCTAGTCGTTCGCAAGGGAGTTGCCATGGTTTCAGATGTTGTTCGCATCAGCGTTGAAAATGCTTTCTCCGGTCTCCACTTCATTTAGACACAATCTGCGAGGACAATGTTCATTGCAAACTCCTATGACGGGCGAATTTTCATTTTTACTGGAAATATTTCTCAGACCTTATCTTGCTACTTCGATGAATATTACATGATTATCCAATTCGTAATCCGCGATTCAGGAGAAAAAATTCGGATACCATATTTCGCGAAAATATAACGACTTTTGAGTCTTGAAAGCCAGACCACAATTGCGAATTTTATTTAATCAGACGATAGATTTCTTCATCAACGATCCCAAAAACATGTGAGGACTAAATATTCATCAATATTTCAATATTTTCGGATTTTTTTTAACAGCATATTAGGTACGCGATTTTCAATTTTTCGAATATGACATCAGATCCGTTGTCTGCAGTGATTAAAAATACCTGCAGATAACAATTTTCAACTAAATTCGTTAATTCTTTCCAAGGACACTGTGGATTTTATTTTATTTTTGAAAATTTTCTTATTCAAGTGATCAAAAAACTATTGAACCAATCGAATCCAAAATCTAATCAGTTTTGAGTTTGAAAAAGTCGCATCCATTGAGACCAAATTCATCAAAAGATCTAGTGAAAACTCTACTATTCTTTATCGAGGTGATTTTCCACTGAAAATGGAGGAAGGGAAAGTTGAAAATGCTTGCCGAGCTGGAGCTGGCCCCAAAAATCGCCAATTTTTATCACGCTGTATGAAAAAGCTGTGCCGTAAATGTGATCAGAATTTTGACGTCATAAAATTTGAATCAGGTTTACAATTTAGTCACTGTGTCACGGTACTTGAGCTCGTATTAAACCTCTCGTTTATACCCCGGGGCTTATGGGATGACACACGAAATTACAATATCAATTTTATATTTTTCTCAAGTGTACAGTTTATCAAAATATTCGACATTGCCTGCAACTATTGAATCATCGAATAGACACTTGAAAAATGACATTCATACTTTGAAATTCGCTGCAATCCTATGTCCCGAAATCCTGGATGCTGTTCTGGATCTTTCTGCCAGTAGAATATCTGTGAAACAAATTCACATTGTTTCCTTTCTCAAGACATAGGGACGGATTTGCTTGTTAGTATCTCTCGAAACGCTGTGACTAGCATACAATTTTAACAAGACGTAGGTGGAACACTGCACGTGAACTGACTTTCTAAAGTTTCAGGGTGTCTCCAAGCTCGTGAAAGGATGAGTAATGCATTGATATCGACATTGCACGAGAATTTCAGTGTATTTTCGTGGAAAGGAAAACATATAATCTGCAGTGATTTCAAAATCCCTGAGCAACGCTTTCCTAAACCTCGTTCAGCTTTCTACGATCTCGTAATGGTCTTGATTTCAATCCGCTGAACGGTTGAGCCGTGAAGTTAAAACTTTTAGCCACAAAACGATTATGTCAAAATTGTGGGGTGCCTTCCAAGATCGTGTTTCACACATTACAATAAAAAACGGTATCAAGGGATGGAAATATTCAAGTGATACAATCCAACAAAAGTGGATCAAATGTGGTTGGAAGAACTTCATTTCTACATATAAACGTCTCCGATGGAATGACGTATGGAATCATAACTCAGACTTGCACGATCCAATCTTGAAGAAACCACCACCCTTGGAATCTCGGATCCTCGAAGCCTCACACGTAAACCGAAATCTCGGATCTGTTTCAATCGTCTGCCCATAGGAGGCTAGACTTTCGAAGTCCCAGAAAAATCGGATTTCGGTCCAGAGAAGAGAATTTTGGTCTGTAGGAGTTACACCGCGTCTGTTGAGCGCACCTAGGAAAAGGTGATTGCAGCCTGGAGGTTGTATAGCGAGCTAGAATGACCTTCGTCTCTCACGCTATACGATTGGGGGGGGGGGGGGGGGGGAGTTTCCTTTTTGGGGGGGCGCTGGAGGGGTGTGGGCCTGGGGAAGAGGGGGGGGGGGGGGGGGGGGGGGGGGGGAGTTTCTCATTTCGGAGTGTAAGAATGGTGAAGCGTGCCCAGAATGAGGAATTTCCTGCCCCCCCCCGAAGGTTTTCTGGGTTGACACGACCCTTTTCTGTCGCGCTGTACCATTGGGGGGCAGGAAATTCCTGATTTCGGTATCAAAAAATAATGGACCGCGACCCGAATGAGGAATAATCTGCTCGCGAATGATGGAACGCAACGACAGAGGGTCATACGAATACGCTGTAGGTTCGGCAGGCATAAATTTGCTGACTTTGGTCACAAAAAATTAAATCACCCGTCCAAAAAATGCAAACTTTGTGCTCAAAGATGGTCTAACGTACGCAAATGACCTTCTTCTACCGCCCTACACCCTTCTGGGCATGAATTCGCTGACTTTGGTCACAAAAAATTGGATCAGCCGTCCAAAAAATGCAAACTTGTGCCCAAAGATGGTCTGGCGTACTGAGATGACCTCATTTGATCGCGTTCTGAAATGAGGAAATTCCTGCCCCACCAATGGTTTTCTGGGTTAACACGACCGTCTTCTGTCGCGCTATTTCATTGGGGGGGGGGGGGGGGGGGGGTAAAAATTTTCTCATTTCGGAGTTTAAAAATGGTAGAACGCGCCCAGAAGACGAAAATTTCTGCCCGGGGCTGCTCCAGCGTACTGAAACGACCCTTTTTGGCGTGCTCTACTATTTTGGGCACGAATTTTGAAAAGGACCTAGGACGTAATACATCTGTATTCATCGTAAATTAAAATGTTTTTAAGCAGATGTCGAGAAAGGGGATTTTCGATCACAACAAAGTCGGAAAAGTAAAGTTTTTTCTTCGATAAGTGGACTGTTTTTCTTTTTTCTTCACCTTTCCGGCAGTCTTGTAGTCATAAGTTCACCTTTGCGAATGAACAGGAGAAATTTAATGTTGACATCGTAGTTCGTGTTGAGACAATACGCGTTATTCCACTGGGTTCTGCACGATCGGCACCTTTCTGTTCATCCTGTAGGTACCTACTACGTGTCTAGTCACACAGATATACCATTAGTGTGTTGTACTTACCTCGCCTGTCGCATTACTGGAATTTCAGGCTCTGAACCCATAACAAGTATTGCTACCTAGACACGATAATATCGCGTTACGTATAAACCTGCACTGTGTGTCTTCGACTGGGGTTCAATCAGAATAATGGTGTTCGAATCTAACGCGAATCTCTAAATATTTAGTATTTTTATGCAATTTCACTCGCTCAAGCAACCGGATTGATCAGATCGTACAATTAATCCTCTGGAATGAATACGTACAAATGTTCTGCCGTAAAGTGTAAAATGAAACGCATCAGTATCCATGGCATGTACAGCTGTAGTCGTAAATTGAATACGAGTAAAGTTGTATCATCATCGTTTCTACAATTTATCCGTAAAACTGTTTCAGTTTGGTCTCATCTCCCACCGTCGATAAATTCGGTTGCTTAGTCAATTCCGCAGGGTTGAAATATTGGAGAAAAAAAGGCAGCAAGGACTCTGGTTCACAGAGAAAATCGATTTGCATAAATTGAAATATAAAATGCCTCAAAGAATAATTGAATAACAATTTTGATACAGGTAATGAGAAATTGGATACAATTTTTTCACTGGCAAATAGAAAATTCGATTTCTCAATTTTATGCTTCTCAAAATCTTGAGTTTGAAAGTGTTTCAATATCGTGATTCAAATTTGTGGAACAAATTTCAACAAAGATTCTTCGTCCGCGATTTTCCTGAAAGTTTTCATAAAATTCTTGCTAGATCTAGACCTCGTTACAGTGGTAAGCGAGAGGGCTTCGTTACAAGCATGAAGTGCGACTAATAGCAGCCTGGAACCTTATAGAAGCTCCTAGAACATCAGAAAGCCGAGACAAAAAAGAGGAGAGAGTAGAAAAAACGAGGATTAGTATAGGCAGGGTTCGATTATTACTCCATTATGGAGAAAAGGCGAGATTAAATTTCACGAGGGTTTCACGTGGGCCTGCAGTGAAATCACTCATGGATTTATTGAGTGACAATTCCATATACCAGATCAGCGATGACATTTTTCGAGAATATTAAAACTAATATTTTGCCCCATGCTTGAATCTTGTTAAAAAATAAACTTCATACCGCTTGCGAAAATCAATTTTCGTACAAACGTTGATTTTTTCACCAATCGTTGAAAAATACTGTATGCTGACTAGAAATAACTCGGACGGAACAATTTTCCTTTCTACTTTGCTACATGTCGCGTGAATTGCGCGGTTTTCGTATCAAATTCGGTCACCTATATCGTTGGAAACTGGTCGGGATCCGAAATCGTTGACGTTTGCATAAAATATCTTTATCTCTTTATTTCCTTTCAGGAAGCACTTCCGCTCGCTCGGTTACAACTTATCCTTACAATCTGATTCGCTTCAATGCTCACATTTCTTCCCCCACGAATTCAGATGAACCGAGTAAATATTTGAATATCAAAAGTATTTTTATACCCTTGAACTTTTTATCGATAAACGAAAATATCAAATGTATCGGTCGCGAATGGACGGCGATTTTTTCCTGAATCCTCTTTCATACGCTGACTAGACATACCGAATTTCAGATAAAAATATTAAAAATCGTAGGAGTTATTAATTCTGATAATTATAGCTGTAAAGTAGATGAATAACTCGAACAATTTTCAATATTTTTGCCTGAAATTTGTTTTTCACGTTCAGCTTACTGTCCCGAACAATCAATTCTTTCATTATCTCGTTTTCGTCTCGAATCTAGACAGTCGGTGAGGTTGAAATACTTTTTTTTTCCCGCCTCGGGCCTCCGGAATGTTTTTCAAAGCTCCAATCAGCATTGCGCAAAAAAATGTACCGACTTCTGTATCCAATATACTTTCTGTAGTTACTCGATACACTCCGGGAGATTCTATCTCTACAATTTCACAAATTTCGCGATACGCGATACCCCTGAAAGTGTCGATGAAATTTGGCAGAGGACTTTGTATCCCGAGCTTGCGACCGAGGGTGAACGTTATCCTCGACAATTTCCAGGGTCGCTCTTGAATTTTTGCCAATAAAATCAAACGGTTCTCCGTGATCGATTCACTCGAAAGAATCAAACCACGGAAAGCAATTTACCGAGCATCGGGTTACCGCAAAAAAGGATTCGTGCAAATAAATCGAATAAGGGTGTCACAGAGGTCAGACAATTTCGATTTCCTAAATTCAGACGCTATATTTTTGCCTTTATTTCAGGAAAACTCTGCACAGCATTGAATATAACTCCTCGATCCATACTCAGAATCCTTTACACAACCGAATAATCGATTCGATGCAAATCTTGCGATATAATCTATTCCATCAGCTGAGTACTTCCGAAAGCTTGTTCATGCCATAAATCTTGAAGCTTCGCAACACAGCATAAAAAACTGACTGTATAAACTCGCCGTTGATTTTCAGACACACAGAAATCGTCGAGTCACCGAAGCTTTCAATCAATCAACAACAAATATCTGCGACGTGGATGTTGATCGTCTGTCTATTCGCTTAATGAAACGTGAAGTTCGATATGAAATTTGATCCAAACTTCATATCGTGATAATTACCGGTGCAAGTTACACCGAATTTAGCCACTAGATTAGCTGTCATTGACCGGAAACTGGGGACTTAGTGAACGGTAAAATATTTCCGGCTCAGAATAGTCGCTCGGCTTTAAGCGAGTTGATAAAACACCGCGAAATTCATCCACTCGCAGTGAGAGTGAGGCTGTAAGAAAATGAGCAACTCTAGTATCAGATATGTAAAGAACAAAGTGTAAATCAAGCTACATATATATCAGGAGACATAAATTTCCCGAAAAGACGGAAAGTCCTTGAAAACTCTGTGGAAAAAAGTATTGACATACCAAAGAAAGAATGGAAAGAAACAAAAAAAAGCTCACATAGGGTTGATAAATGTGTCGAATGTGACCTGTGAGAGAGTATATCAAGTAAAATACGAAACCGAGTAGTTTCAGACACTAAATTTGTCAGTCCACAAAAATCCCACAGGCTTCAGACGTTTTTATCCACTGTTAGACGAAAAATTTTGTCAATTCAGAAGAGGTGACAAAATCGACGAAAAACTTATCCTCTACTTTGGCATCGATCAAACTAATTCATTTGATTTGTTAATCAACTGAGTTTCTCGGTGCCAAAGTTGGTCCTTTAATTCCAATGGTTTTGAGCTTAATTTTCTAGTCAGCTGCCAGGATCATTTTAATGACGTATACATTTTATCTTGTTTCAGAAAACCCTAAAAACCAAATAGAACATCACAAAATGCCGGTTGGTGGTAGAGTTGCTGGCAAGGTCGGGATATACAGCAACCATTACAATGGTAATACCGTCGAATCTGAAATGATATTACGTTTAATCTGATCGGAATATGATCTTGAACCGAAAGAAAATGGGGAAAACGCGGAGAGGATAAATTTTCCACGTAGAGTTGAACAATTTCTAATATTGGAAGAATTTGGATTTTGGAGGAAAAATTTGATGGCTGGCTTAGGCTTACAATTTTTTCAGTTTTTGATCGTTTCGAACTTTAATTTAAATGCTAAACGCTTCGATTGTCAATTAAAAGTAAATATAGAATATATGAAAAATATAATGATGAAGTTTCTATTGATTTTGAATATTTTCCTGGGAACCTCCAATTGCCATAAGATTTATTCTGTGACATATTGAGAAACACGAGTGTGTGGGTTATTACTAGAATTTACGATCGTACGTACTACACACATAGCGTCTGGGTACTGAATAAGTAATTTATCGCTAGAGTCTAGTAACTCTGGCTCTTTGGCACCAATCCGGATACGCTCTAGTTAACAGTTGGTTTATTATACCGTGTAACGAATAAAGCCAAACGATTTAGGATGTTGGTTAGGCCACGGAGTATTTTCATAATTCTATGGATTATGATACCGCACAAATTTATGTACATTACTAATTGAGACTGAAAAGTAAATGTTTTCCGGAAAGTTTAGTAGATCATTATTTTTTTGCACACCAATTAAAAAATCTTCATTATCTCTGCTCGACTTATACGACCAGCCCGACTAAAGCGAAACGAGTTTTTTGCATAAAACAGAGACATAAAAGTCCACGCGTTGCAGCCCGCGACTTTATAGTCAGAATAAAAACGTCAGCTGATATGAATGAGAGATGATAAATCGCTCTATTCGAAAAATATGTGCACCACTGTGCATTATATTCCATTTGTCGATACACTTCAGGCTCGTAAATTTTTTGTTTTACTCTTCACTCAGTGGATTGAAAATATTCGTATATAAAATACATATTGAAAATATGAGAGGAAAGCAGATATAACGAAACATTTTTTGCTTCTTTATGTTTGTGTTTCTCTCGTACAGGACGAAGTCACAGTGGTATCAACGAAGAAATCATATGGATTAGCATAGGAATGGGGATAACAATCGCCATCCTAATAAGCATAGCTTTGTGCTACATTGTCAGAGAGAAATGCCAGAAACGACACGAAGGATATTACGGTTCCTGACGAAAACTGCCACCGCCTTTATGGGCGGCGCCCTTAACTCTACCACCAGGAATTTTGGTCAGCCCAACACCATCCAAAGGCAGTCCAAAAGCTTATTACATCAACGTGTAGCGCGGATATGAAAAGAATTCGGTGAGTTTCCATCGAAGAATTGACTATCGGTTTATGCTACTAGGAATTCGGTTCTGAGAGGATATTTCAGTGGATTTTTTTATCCCAGACTATAATTTTCAATCGAATACCAGCGAGGTTGTCGATTCATTAAATTATAGTCGAGCAAACTTTCTAGACTAATTTGAACTTTTATACTCCAGCACATCGTCTGGTATAAATTTTTGTAAGGGTCTTCACGTCTTTCACATTTCAGACTCAAATTTATCGAGTGAAATATACATATGCATGCAAATTCATACCTCACGTTAGTCGGAGTTTCTCAATGGAACTTTGGTACATTATTCGCGGATCTGACGTTTATTCATGTTATTCAAGAAAACGTGAGTGACACACAAAGTGAGAGAGAAACCAGCTAAAGCACTTTGAAGGGAACAAAATTCTGCTGTTCCGGGCAGTGATATGATTTGTTGGAACAGAAAATCAACCGTTTCGATAATACAGATATTTCATGTACCCAGTGTTCAGTTTTCTCGGTAAAATCCTTTGCATCGTTCCTTGAGGGTTGAAAAGCTCAGAATTTAGATAACGCGTCTTTATTGGCGGATTCAAGAGGAAAATACATTTTCTGGGTCCAAACGTTGCTGCGAATGAATGACCGATCGACCTGAACATTTGAAAAAATAATAGGTTGCGAAAATGTTTTCGAGATTCTTTAGAAATATACGTGCACCGTTTTATACTAATAATTTGATCGTCAGGGACGATCAAAGATCCACTTTAACTGTGGTAGGTAAAATTCCTACTTTTCCAGATCAACGCGAGCCTCGGCTGAATCGAGTTTCAGAACATCTCTATTTCTCTTCTTTTTCACGAATAAATTTCGTTTCAGAAGATTCGGTGGCGACTGAAAGCTGTAATTATTGCTGAGAAAAGTTTCTGAAAATCGTCGAGCTTTTGATTCTGAAAACCTTTTATTCAAATTAAAAAAATCTCTGCGTCGTTTGGTAAGCGACGTGTTCGCAGTTCATATTATACAGTAGAGTGACTTCGCAGGCGGAAGTGTAGAGACAGCCGGAAGTGAAGCTGCAGCGTCGTCGTTATCTGGACTTCTCTCTCTGTTTTTCTCTCGTTCTCTCGC
This sequence comes from Euura saliciscinereae, assembly GCA_018420115.1. Taxonomy (NCBI): domain Eukaryota; kingdom Metazoa; phylum Arthropoda; class Insecta; order Hymenoptera; family Tenthredinidae; genus Euura; species Euura saliciscinereae. Next base: position 143,799 of record JAFFZH010014777.1, read on the forward strand.
TCTGTGCAGTGGATAGAGAATCGTGACACTGAGACCGAGATACTCTGCAAACATTACCCTCTCTCGTTCGCTTCGGAGATAGTAGGGTTTTGGATAAACCACTTTGCTGACTCACTCTCGGGTGGAGGGATGCAGAAATCTACAGATCTTGCGTGTAACGCAAGCATCCGAGGCATTGAAAATGTCCCCTGTTTTATCGTCTTTGTGTGCATTATGTTTGCAGAAGCGGCCAATGGATTCCTGACGCACTCAGTGTCATAAACAACGTTGGTTTGCCAAGCTGTCGCATCATAGCGAACAAATCTTTCTTCTTGTCGTTCCAATATTGAACCGAATTCGGGAGATCCTTCATGAAAGATTCATTTTTGTCCATGAGTTCGCGAACAAAATCGGGCTGCTCCAAATCAGCACGCGTTATCGAAACGCCTTTGAACTTTTTTGTTTTGTACAATTGATTTAGAGATGTAATTGTTCGCAACCGCAAAATTTTGGCTGCTGTGTACAACAATTTGTTTGAGGTTACAGCCCGTCGATCTCTGCGTCTGATTTCACTGGTAGCCATTGCAAACGGGGTCACTTTAACTTTGAATTTTCGCGGAACACCGTAATAAATTTGTGGGTACGCCAACTCTTCCGCGTACTCGTCGAAGGCCAAAGACAATGGACGTTCATTCACAGTCGGAGCCAAATGAATAATGAGATCTTCGCTCCAAAACAATGTTTCTTGGTAAATGGTCAGAAATTCTTCCGGGTTGTAGCTTTCATCCGCACGCCTGCTGATGTGAACAAATTTATCGAGGCAAGCGGCTTCGCATTGATCGAATTCGTGTCGCATTTTAACGAATTCGAGTTCATCGTCAACCAAATCCAAATACGTATCGTCGTCATACTCTTCTTGGGCTTCTGCATCTGTGTTATTGTTCATGAACGCCTCGCTGATGGTAACATTGTTCATTCGATATAGAGGAGTATCGACCAAATATTGAATCCAAGTTTTGATGTGACGTTTGGATATGCAGTCAGAGAACTCTGCACTACGATGCCGCAAATAACGTTTTAGACACACGTTGAACGTAGCGTCATCGTCCAATTTTCTTGGCAACGAATTTAACGTTATGTTAACATTCATTGGTAAATTGATCACTTGCCCAATCATTTTAGCAGCTCCGGGAAAATATCTAACGTTTCGTATCTGCATAAACGGGAGCCGCAGAGCGATCAATCTGACCTCCAATGGACTCAACTCCGGTAAACCGACCGGCGCTTCTGGATACGTGAAACCATTTACCGTGGCCAAGCGCGGAACACGGCCTCTATTCAACGAATCCAAACATGTTGCACACAAACGGAATTGTGGGCTATGAAGATCATATCCGTTTGCCTGCAACAATTCAGAAACACTCTTCTTTCTGACAGACTTTAGGGGTCGCAGTTTACTCTGCCACCAAATCCGGTCGCACACTCTGCAGTAATCCTGAAGGTTGTCGTTGAAAAATTTTGAAGTTATGTGTTGCTCAAACCGACGGAACACAGCAGACTCAGCTGTGGCTCGAGCAACCAAAGTCGTTACATCTGAACGAAACGGTGACGTTTTTTCTTGCTGAACTTCCTTTTCCGATTCTGAATCCTCTGATGTTGATTGTTGAACCTGAATGTGCTGAACTTCCCCTTCCGAATCTGAATCCTCTGATGTTGGTTGTCGAACCTGAACGTTTGCCTGAACGTGCTGAACTTTGTCGTGCGATTCGGAATCCTCGGATCTTTGCTGCTGAACCTGAAGGTTTGAATTTTTTTTTCTAAACCTACTCAAACGTTTTCGCGCCGCGTCAGATTCATATTTGTTGACTTTATGTTGACTGCGAGAGTTTTCACGCATCCGCTCCCGATGTAGTTTTGCTCGTTCAACGTCTGAATTTTTTTTTTTTTTTAATCTTGAACAAAATCCCGAACTTCACTTTTCCGTTTACGATATTTTTTCATTCGTTCTGCAACCGTCAGAGTTCTTGACGTAGACGGCTCAGAGTTTTCACACATCCTCTTTCTCTCACACCCGCTCCGCGAACTTCACTTTTAGGTTCACTTTTACGTTTGACATAAAAATATACTATACTACATAATATGTTTTCAATTGTTCCGCAACCGTTGAACCTCAGAATTCATGGCTATCTTGACCCCCTAACTCATTGGTGCTCAACCAGCGTAACGCTTTCGTGTGACACTTTTTTGTGACATTGAGCGTCTGGACCCCTATACTGAACCAGTGGTTCGCTATTATACCCCGAAAACGGAAGCATTTTCAATGCTAACAATGCTAATATGAGATGAATAAGAAGGAAACGTGGTCAGTTTACAGAAAATAACGGTAACTCCGAGTTTCGTTGAATGCAGAACAGTCAGCATGTGCTTTTAGACATTGTGAACTTCATAGATTGCAGAACGAAAGTTTCATCATTTAAAACTTGACAAGAAGAGCTCTTTTTGAATGAGGATTCAACAATTTTAAGAAAGTTCCTAGAACTCCCAGAGAGTTGATTGAGAGATATGTTCGAACCAGAGTTGTGGAAAAATCTGAGCCGTGAAACTCAAGATACTCTTCTGAATGTGGAGTCGTTTGAAACTTGAGACTGGTCAGAAATCCATAAAGAATCGCTTCTTTTTTAGGACTTTTCTCGCTATTCTCCATCACCAGAATTCGATTCAGATATTGGCTATAGTTTGAATTTGTCGGGTATTAGCTGCTCTTCAAAGCCCCGTTGGAATTTTAGAAAAATATCGGACAGCACAGAAGTAAGATTCACCCAGAAGGCGTTTCGAGTTCGTTATAAACTTATTATTCTGAGAAGATATTTCTAGCCATTTCCTATTCCACTTTTCGCTAATTCAATCAATTATCAGTCCATCTATTTATTCATATCACGTCCGACAAGAGAACTCATAACGGAGATAATCCGATGAAATTTCCCATAAATCTCATTCGGACGAGGTTACCCAACAAACACAGGTTCGTTGAATAGACGTGGAAAAAACGTGGCAAAAGTGGAAATATGGTTGACGTGGAAATATGGTTTACACGTATTCGGTGTAGAGGTGGACGCTAAAACCCAAAAGTGTGGTATCCACCGGGACCACGTGTCTCAGGCGGACATCGTACCCACAAATTCATCATTGAATACACGTTGATAAGACACGTTGATTCCACTACATATCAACCACTGTGTGTTTATTGGGTATCGTTGTTTCAAGTTTATCTGCAACAAAGCTCATCCCTCATAGCCGAAGCAAGCGATACGACAATGACATTATCTTGTATTTAAAGCTGTCAGTTCATGAAGCCTGAGGGTATTTGCAAGCTTCCTGCTACGCCGACCAGTTGAGCCAAAGCTCCCATTATATTCTCTCTATACGCTCACCTCAGTTATTCCGTTTGACGACCCAAGAAGTAATGGCAATATTCAACGACCATGAAACCCTGGCTTCTATACAATTTATGGAAGCGAAAAACAACGTATCTAAAAAAAAGCTTCCTCTACAACAGTTTAAGAAAATTCTTTCATTGCACATTTCTTCATCTTAATCATCAGGAAATGTATGATCTCCGGGTTGATGTTCATCATGTTCATTCAATCAAAAGTTTTAGCCCATCTCCGACTGTAATAAAGCCACAGAATTTTAGATCGGAGGGATATTGAAGCCTTTGATCTCGTTTGAGAGGAGATCAATTTGATGGGACAATTGATTAGAGCTTTTCCTGTGGTCCGACCAATCTAACCGTGCCGTTTTTCCTGTTCTTTATCTCCGTTGGTTTTCCTCCTGGTTTTATAGGCAGATAGTCAGACAGCTTTTTGCAAGCCAAACTGTCGGACACAAATGGTTTTACAAGCCACACATATCAGCCCCTATATTTGATCCTTTTCTTCTGATTCTGAAGGCTGAACCCTTGACAGAAGAATAGATGGAATCGTTTCTCCCATTACACTTCCAGACGAGACCGCAAAGTCCCTTGAGAAATTCTTCAAAGTCATTTCCCACCATTATTCATGAAAGTAGCTTGAATGATGGGCCTGTAATTTCGCAATGATGAAGAAATACTCATTTTTTGTTACAGATTATCGAGAACAACATTTTTGAAGAGCTGGTCTCCATTCTACTCGCTAATTGACTATCCGCGGAAAAATAATTGTGTGCCAAAATAGCAAAGTTGGGGACTATCTGCTGAGATTTTAGGCAAATGGTAGTAGATTCGCCTCGTAGTCTGTGTTGAATCTGTGAGAAAAAAAATTTTCAACATTTTCTAGTAACAGTCGATGTCGAGTTCCTGCAGTTATGTAGTTCTAAAATTTATTCAGATAGTATACAGAAAAATTGTTCAATTTTTCTAGTACGAAACATTTGACAAATGTTATAAATGTTCGTCTTCACGATTCTTGTGTTCCTATGAGAATTCTTAGAATTCTTTTACGTATCAATTAAGACGATTAAGTGATCGAGTGTAGTTATATATTGTAATAAATTGAATGTATTCGGATCGATACGCTTTAATACAGTATTAAAATTGTCTAGTTCATAGTTTATATTAACGATGTACAACTATAAATCAACTGTCAAATGTATATGAAGATAAGCAAAGTCGACGTTCTGATAAAAAGGAATTAATGTGATTAGAAAACAGATTCTATTTCTACTAACATAATTTATTGAGTTTCAATTATATAATCGCCAGAATTCAGCTCAATCTGTGAAACATTGACATGTAAGAAAATAATTTGGGCTTATTGAACAATTATTGAGGCTGTCTTTTCAATTTCCATACAATATTTTCATGTTTCTATTACTATTTTTACAAATTTTTCTATTCTCTGTGTAGTGTCTAAGTGAAACCTGCACTTATAACGCTGAAGAAATCTACTATTAATTGACAAAAGAAAACGAAATACTTAGGAAATTAGAAAATCTTAAAATTATTAAATACAAATCATGAAAGTGTGTAATGCAGATAGTGCAATGTTGACTTCTTGTAGAGTTCTAGATGAGATTTGATGTTTCTAAAGAGAAAGGAAAGAAATTATCCGAAAGAATAAGTTTTCGCTTAGCTATACATTGATCAAGTATTTATTCTATAAAAAAAAAACGATATGAAATTAATTGTGAAGCAAATGATGGCGCTGAAGCATCAATTATTGCCAAAAATCGTGGACCAATAATAAATCTACTGGTCATTATAAATTATATTGTTATATGCTACGAAAATAAACTCTATAAACTATCGTCTGACATGTGTTCTTCGAGTTTGTTACATACTTTGTGAACTTTATACAGTAGATAAAACGAACGATAACCAGCTATGTAGTGTTCTAAAATAACTAATCATAAGTTGAACTGATCAGGCTTAGAATAGTACATTTCGATACAAGGGCGAAATGTGAGGCGTTGTTAGCTGGCCAAGTGCGATGTTTCAGCACGAACCGTAGTCGAGGCAGAGGCGTAGCGAAGCCGGAGCCGAGACGGAGGTGAGTGCTGAATACATCGCACGGGCCGAACCGCCTCATTTTGCCCTCGTATCGAACAGTATTTTTTATTACAAATGCGTGAAAAAGTTTCCTGTTTGCACGCCGTGCGCGACAAGAATCTTGTTGTGCACGCTGGATCTGCGCAAACCGAAGTGCGCAGGTCCGGCGTGTTACGTTGCCGTTGACGACGTAAACGTCAGAAAAGTGCCAGAGCCCAGAATATAGGGACCGTGCACACTAAGGCACGTTCACCAAAGTGAGAATGGGTTGTCATGTACATGCATACATTTTTCACCACCAAAGTGCTCGTTCTGGACTTTAGATGTCGCAACTAGTATGCGTATACGCGATTATACATTCTCACTTTGGTGAGCGTGTATTAGTGTGCACGGTCCCTATACACGATCCGCACGGCGAAACAAGAAACTTTTTCATGCATGCGTGATGAAAACTTTATTATACTAGATTTATAGCGCGCTTCGCGCGCTCTTTTTGATTGTTCATTGTTTTTTATTTCTGAGAATTATTCATTCAATTATTATGTCATACTATTTTCGCAAGTTTACTAAGTTAGCATTAGAAGATGCAAAAGATTAGGAGTTATTATAGTACCGAATACGTTCGAAGGAATCATTGACTTTTTGATTTAATTAATGTACTTAATTTTTCGCAATTTGAATCGAGAAAAGGCTCAATATTATCTAACCTGTCTTCGTCCGTTAAAAGAGCAACGTTACTTCTGTCTTTCTGTGCTTTGAACAATTGGTGTCGAATCTGTAAAATCACTTTTCGTATTTGAAATTCTTAATCCCAATATTCACCCTGTTTTGTGATGAATTTATTACTCTATTTTGTTCTGTAACGAATCTTTCTTTCACTCTTTGACGATATTGTTGTCGAGAAACTATTTATTTTTATTACGCATGCATGAAAAAGTGTCTTGTTTCGCCGTGCGGAGCGTGTATATTCTGGCACTTTTCTGACGTTTACGTCGTCCATAAATACTAGGTGTGTATTGCGCGCGCTTCGCGCGCGCCTTTTGTTCTTTTAATTTACAATTTTTTTAAATTGTTTAATAACTCAAATGGATTTGATGTTTGAAATAAATGAGTTACAAATTATTTTTAAGTTATGGACTAAA